>UESW01001446.1:204766-364653 GCA_900491605.1 Calamus simplicifolius | reverse complement strand
ATCTGAGATAACTCTGGAGGTAAAGCCAATCTATAAGCTAGTGTCCCAACTCTTTCCAGAATTTCATAGGGTCCAATATACCTGGGACTCAACTTGCCTTTCTTTCCAAATCTCATAATACCTCGCCAAGGAGATACCTTCAGAAAGACTCTATCTCCAACCTCAAACTTTACCTCTCTATGCTTTTTATCTGCATAGCTCTTCTGTCTATCCTGGGCTGCCTTTAATTTAGCTCTTATAATTTTAACTTGATCTGCTGTAAGCTGCACTAACTCAGGGCCTAACAGCCTTCTCTCTCCCTCCTCATCCCAACACACTGGAGTTCTACATTTTCTCCCATACAAGGCCTCATATGGTGCCATATCAATGCTAGAATGGTAGCTGTTATTGTAAGCAAACTCTATTAAAGGTAGATGATCATCCCAGCTACCAGAAAATTCCATGACACAAGCTCTCAGCATATCCTCCAGTGTCTGGATGGTTCTTTCTGACTGACCATCGGTTTGGGGATGAAATGCTGTACTGAACCTCAATTTAGTCCCCAAAGCTTTCTGTAATTCTGCCCAAAATTGAGATGTGAACCTTGGATCTCTATCTGATACTATCGATACTGGCACACCATGCCTACTCACAATTTCATGCACATATAATTCTGCTAATCTATCCAAGGTAAAGACAATCTTAATAGGCAGAAAATGAGCAGACTTAGTCAATCTATCAACTATCACCCATATAGCATCATTGCCCCTTCTGGTCTTTGGGAGTCCTACAACGAAATCCATAGTTATATGCTCCCACTTCCACTCTGGCACAAACAGAGGCTGAAGCTTTCCAGCTGGACACTGATGTTCAGCCTTAATCTGCTGACACACCAAACACTTAGATACATACTCAGCTATCTCCTTTTTCATACCATTCCACCAGTAATTCTGTTTGATAGTTCTATACATCTTAGTACTACCTGGATGCATTGAATAAGCTGAGCTATGTGCTTCCCTTAAAATCTGATCTTTCACTGATTCCACAGCTGGCACACAAACTCTGCCCTTGAATAATAACACTCCATCACCTCTAACAGAAAACTCTGACTGAGACCCACTCTGAATTAAATCTCTAGCTTTAAGCAAATGTAGATCTAGCAACTGAGCTTCTCTTATTTCTTCTAGCATTTGGGGTCTCACTCTGAAAGTAGCCAACAAGGCTCCTGATTCTTCTACAGCTAGCTCTGCATCTAACCTCCTTAACTCAATCATCAAGGGTAGCTGTACGGTTCTGATAGAAGCCAATGTGGCCATAGACTTTCGACTCAAGGCATCAGCCACAACATTAGCTTTCCCTGGGTGATACTCAATAGTGCAATCATAGTCTTTAATCAATTCAATCCATCTTCTCTGCCTTAAATTCAATTCCTTCTGGGTCAGAATATTTCAAGCTCTTATGATCAGTAAATATCTGGCATCTTCTTCCATACAAGTAGTGCCTCCAAACCTTCAATGCAAATATAACAGCAGCTAACTCCAAATCATGGGTGGGGTAATTCTTTTCATGGGATCTCAACTGTCTAGATATATAAGCCACTACTTTCCCATTCTGCATTAAAACACACCCCAAACCCTTCAATGAGGCATCACTATAGATCACATAATCACTGGCACTATCAGGTAGTATTAGGATTGGGGCTGAGGTTAATCTCTTTTCAATTCATCCATACTCTTCTGGCATTCATTGACCAATCAAACTTGATATTCTTTCTAAGCAGCTTAGTCATAGGAGAAGCCAAAATCGAGAAATTTTCTATAAATCTTCTATAATATCCTGCTAACCCCAAGAAACTCCTCACCTCAGTCTGATTGGTAGGTGATACCCAATTTACTATAGCTTCAATCTTTTGAGGATCTACCATAATACCTTTGGCTGAAACTACATGTCCCAAGAACTTTACCTCATCCAGCCAAAATTCACTTTTACTAAACTTTGCATATAATTGCTTTTCTCTTAATATCTGCAAAACTGTCCTCAGATGCTGTTCATGCTCTTCACTACTTCTAGAATAAATCAAGATGTCATCAATGAATACTATCACAAATTTATCTAGATACTCTTGAAATACTTGATTCATCAGACCCATAAAAGCAGCTGGAGCATTTGTCAAGCCAAATGGCATTACCAAGAACTCATAATGACCATATGAAAGCAGTCTTAGATATATCCTCATTCTTTATTCTCAATTGATGATACCCAGATCTCAGATCAATCTTTGAAAACACTGCTGCCCCCTGCAGCTGATCAAACAAATCATCGATCCTTGGCAATGGATAATTGTTTCTAATGGTCACCTTGTTCAACTGTCTATAGTCTATACACAACCTCAAGGTACCATCCTTTTTCTTCACAAACAACACTGGTGCACCCCATGGTGATATACTGGGTCTAATAAACCCTTTATCCAATAATTCTTGTAACTGACTTTTCAATTCTTTCAATTCAACTGGAGCCATTCTATAAGGTGCCCTGGCTATTGGTCTGGTATCTGGGGCTAGATCTATACTGAAATCAAATCCTCTGTCAGGAGGTAACCCTGGCAGCTCCTCAGGAAATACATCTGAAAAATCCCTTACCACAGGGATATTCGTCAGCTCTAAACCATTGCCCTCTAGGCTCACTGCACAAGCTAAATAGGCTTCACATCTCTTTGCTAGCATTCTATTGGCTGACAGAGCTGAAATCACTCCTGAGGGTAACCCCCTCCTATCACCAACAAAACAGACTTCTCTATCATCAGAAGTTTGTAACATCACCTCCTTCCTTAAGCAATCTACTCTGGCTCTATGCACAGATAGCCAATCCATCCCCAAAATGGCATCAAACTCTTTCAACCTCAAAGGAATCAAATCTGCTGCTAATTTCTGACTCCCCACAGAAATATCACAACCTCTATACACTTGGTCTGCTATAAAAGGCCTCCCTACGGGCATAGATACTACCAACTGACTACCCAACTGGCCCACATCTCTAACTAGATGCTTAGCAAACTCACATGAGATAAATGAATGCGTAGATCCAGAATCAATTAAAATATAAGCATCATGATTATCGATGGGTAGCATACCTGTCACCACATCAGGATCAATCTGAGCCTCCTGTCTGGTCATGGCAAACACTCTGGCCTCGGCTCTCGGAATACTGGATGACCCTCCTGGCTGATTAACATTAGGCCCCACCTGACTGGCTGAAGCCACAACACTACCATCACCCCTCCTACTAGGCTGTCCCCTTGGCATTACTGGCCCCTGAGGAAGCCCACCAGCCTGCTGCCCTCTCCTAGGGCAATCTCTCTTCAGGTGACCTAGATCACCACAAATATAACATCCCTTATTGCCCCTCCTACATTCTCCCAAATGAAGTTTTCCACATACATTACATGGGGTATATTTCTCCCTCCACCAGAAGGACGACCCTGCTCCCCTACATCACCAGACACCCTGCTGGTGGCAACCTGAGGCACACCCCCATAAGGCTTTCTTTGAACTGGGCTAGATGCTGACACAGATACTGATCCTCTGCCCACATCACCAGGGGCTCTAAACCCAGAATAAAACTGTCCAGTCCTCTGGGGTTTCTTAAATGGCTGAGTCCCTCCCGGAGCAGAAGAATAACTAGGAGCACTTCTTTTCATTCTATCCTGCCTCCTACTCATATATTCTTTTTCAATCTCCTCGGCTTTGAGTGCTCCCTGCACCAACTCAGAGTAACTATTGTAGGTCTGCATACAGGTCTTGGCTTTAATAGGGAGATTCAATCCATCCTGGAATAGTCGACATCTCTCCCTCTCATCAGCCACCAAGGCCCTAGCAAACTGAGATAACTCCACAAAAGTGGCTTCATAATCTGCCACGGACATCCTCCCCTGAGTCAGACAAAGGAAATCCCTCCTCTTCTGATCCCTATAAATCTCAGAATAATATTGCTGATGAAATTCTCTTCTAAAATTTTCCCATGTCAACTCCACTCCCTGGGGCTGCCTGCCCTGAATAGATCTCCACCAACTCTGGGCTCTACCCTCCAGTAAAAAGGTGGCAATACTCAGCCTCTGCTCCTCAGAGCATCCCATCACATCAAATACTCTCTCGATCCTCTGCAGCCATGCCCCGGCCTGAATAGGATCAGTAGTTCCCTGGAACTCCAGAGCCCCTAACTTTCTGGCTCTTTCCACATTCCTCACAACCTCCAGTATTTTTAGATGGAAGGCTAGAACTAGCACCCACAGCTGCTACCACAGCCTGAGTAATCATGCCTACCAACTCTGACATACTAGGCCCCTGAGTCTGTACTCGAGATGGGTCTACTGGCACAGGGGTAATAGACTGTGAAGAAGACTCTGGCATCTGCTCTGAAGATGCCCCACTCTAGCCTCCTTAGATACTGGCTCGGTGGAATCACTAGAAGCCATTCTATCAATTTGACTTCTTCTAACTGACCTTCTGAATCTACTTTGACCTTTGCTTCTATCCCTGCCTGAAGATTGCTCTGTCTCTCTAGATGCCTTTGTAGTAATCGTCCTACAAGACATTATTCATTACATCAGTTTCATCATTCAATAGCTATAATCATAAACATTCAATCATCCTAGACTCATACTCATACTTATTCCCCTAGGACCTAATAACCTAGGGCTCTGATACCAAAACTTGTCAGCTCCCCCTCCTCTCTGGGGCCACCGACAGCACACCTGCACACTTGTGGTAATCGGATAGAGTTTTACTAGTCTTTATGTAGCGCTCCATAAAGAGCTAGAGAACCCCAACTAATTATCATAAGTGGCAGACACACGAAAACACATCCTGTTAAAAACTTTTCATTTTCATCTCAATTATATACACAAATCACTCAATCAACACTAAGCATCAACCTGCTCAGATAATATTTTTCATGACATTCCTCAGGCAGTTTACAAGATCACATTCACAATCGACATCAAAATCCTAAGTGCACACATCATGCTCATAATTTTCTCCAAAACATAAGTCTCGTATTCATATCCAAAAAGGTCTAAAACATCATTACATCTCACTGTACACATACACATATACAAATATAAATATCAAACCACACTCTCTCAATATACAAGGCTAGCATTTATACACTCTTGCATCCAAGCAAGCTTCACCAGCTAAGGGTTCTGTCCTGCTTATCTTGTGATCCTGGCAGAAATACTCACTGATCTGAAAGAACATTTAAATCATAGAGGGATGAGACCTAAGTCCCAGTGACTGGATAACCATCTAACTATGGAGAAATAGAGAACCATAACCTCTTAATTTCAATCGTATGCTGAAACTATTTAGCTTGTACAACTCAAAGTACATTTTTAACATGATATCAGATAAAATAAAATGTAGCTTATTCTTCAAATAACATATCAGTACTGAAATACTCTATAATAACTTTTCACTGAAAGATAACTCATTAAGATAAAAATCCATGCATTACAATATGAAAATATGCATTCTTTATCTACAACCCAGACTCCCATCAGGATCTGCTTGCCCACTGGCATCTCAAGTAAACTCTCCCTCTCGGGATAACTATTTGGCCCATTGGCCCTTTTTATATCACAACATATGCTTTTAGATCTCATGATGCTGGGCTGTGTGTGTAATGCCTCTGAGGTACCACCCTACAGTCGCCCTTCCGTAGGTGTACTCTCATCGGGTGCGTGACTAGCAACAGGATCCCCGCACAAATAGCACCCCTTACCCGTGCGGTTCACCTGGCAAAGTGCTTTGTTCCTTAACCCTGGAACCTCGGGTTTTCTCTCTGCCCCCACGGGCTATATATAGTAATCAGCTCCACTGAGCTATGATTCATGCCCCCACGGGCTGCTCACAACCAGCCCCACTGGCCTGGTTAAGCGTGCACTCACCCCTGATTCTGGGGTTCATCGTACGATCTGTTCGCAAGGAGGTGCCGGCTCGATAGTAGTGTGCAATGCTCATGCTACAGTACAGTCTAAAGGGTGATCAGCCCCCTAGCTGCCTGATGCTCAGTATGATACATACATCATTTGTAAAGCTTTATCATGCAAATATGCCATGTATACATTAAAAATCCCCTCATCGAAACTCCTTATGTGTTTATGCTCAAAACTCATGCTCGAAACTCATGCTTATTCTTTATGCTTAAAACTCATGCTCAAAACTCATTTATCAGAATATCATATACTAGGTTCTCATTTCTCATATTTAAAACATACATAATACTCTGCTAAACATAACATACCATAACTAGGTATTAATCTCATTATACTAGCTCAAATTAACTTCTCATTGCTAGATGAGAAACCCACTCACCTTAGTAGGTTACTCCTCGACTGGTACTCAACTCTGGTATTCGGCTCCCTGGAATAACCCTCTTGACCTACGTCAACATACAGATACGATAGCTATTAGGATTACCTCCACACGAGGTTTTCCCACGAACCATGCATGCATACATGATCTATCCTCTAATATCTCATTATTTTCTTCCACCCTTTCTCTACTCAAGATTACTTCTACTATTACCTCAAAATACAAAATCTAAGAAAATCTAAAGTCATACAAGATCTAGGGAAGCTATAGCTTACCTGGAGTCGAGCACAAACCCCAAGCTTCCCTTTCCCTTCTCTTTCTTCCTCCTTCTTCTTCTTCCTCTTCCTCTCTTTTCTCCTCTTCTTTCTCTCTTTCTTTCTTTCTTTCTTTTCTCTGGCTGAACCCACGTTTTCCCTTTTCTCTAATGACTTGGGGACCAAGTCATGGAAACTTAAGGGTTAAGGCATGCCAAATCTCCCTTTTGCCCTCAAACACTCTTAACGCACACTTTTTGAAAACACGTGGCTCACTTATAACCATGATATTTTGCCCTTAGATTTTCTTTCCCAAGTTGCCCTTAACACAATTAGCAATTGACATCGGAGCCTTTTCCCATTTTGCCCCTGATATAGCATTTTTTTAATCGATTTATAGCCCAGATTATCATTTTTCACTTAAATTGATACTTTTATAACATTTCTAAGAAAAGACTTTACCAGCTTGAAGAACTCGATTTTAGAAATCCAACGGTTCAAACGGCATCCAAATCGGACTTGAAACGGATTAAATATGAAATTCTCAAGATTTAACTCAGAAAAACCTGCCGTCTTGGAGTCGCTCCAACAGATTTGGAGTCGGCTCCAGCATCGGCTCAGAGCAGAAGTAGGGTCGACTCCAGAAAAGTAGGGTCGACTCCAAAAGCGTCGACTTCTCTGCAGGGTCGACTCCAAAGTGCCGAAAGTTTAAAACGTGCCAGAGTCGACTCCACTCCAAATAGGTCGACTCCAACCACTAAAAACATCATTTTAGGATAAAACTCAAACTAAACTTGATTTTTCTTGTGATTTAAACCCATTAAAACTTAAGTCTCTCAATTTCTTAAATCAAACTCATTAACATTCAGAAATATACTTATTTACTCCAAAATTTCTTCTCTTTACATTTATCAAAAGGCCAACACACCCACATTTCACTGAAACTTTCTGACTTTTATTTCAAATGAAAAGTGCCATAAAATACAAGGTTTTCAGGATGTTACATCTGGTCTTGTACATGTCATGGTGTACATAATCGATCCCACTGCCGACGCATATGTAATTCGACTCATACGTTCTCTTTCGTTAGGAGTTGTCAGACAACCCTTCTTAGAAAGATGAATTCCATGGCCTATTGGAAGATAGCCTTTCTTGAAATTCTCTATGCTAAACCTCTTTAGCACGGTGTCAATATACGTAGATTGGGATAAACCAAGCATCCTCTTAGATCTATCTCTATAGATCTTCATCCCTAGGATGTATGATGCTTATCCAAGATCTTTCATGGAGAATTGTGATGATAATCATGTCTTTATTCCTTGTAATGCAGGGATATCATTCCCGATTAAGAGAATATCATCCACATATAATACAAGAAATACAATAACGGAACCATTAGCCCATTTATAAATGCAAGGTTCTTCTTTATTCTTAACAAAGCCATAAGGTTTGATCACATTATCAAATCATATGTTCCAACTCCTAGATGCTTGATTAAGTCCATAAATGGACTTCTGTAGCCTGCACACTTTAGACTTGTCTTCAGATATAAAACCTTCAGGCTGTATCATATATACCTATTTTTCTAAATTACCATTTAGAAAAGCAGTTTTAACATACATCTGCCAAATCTCATAATCTAAGTGTGCTGCTATAGCTAGCATAATCCGAATGGATTTCAGCATTGCTACAGGAGAAAACGTTTCGTCATAGTCAATACCATAACGTTGACGATACCCCTTGGCAACCAGATGTGCTTTGTAGGTCTCTACCTTTCTGTCTGCACCTCTTTTTCTCTTGAAAACCCACTTACACCCTATGAGTTTTATCGCTTCGGATGGGTCAAGTAATGTCCATACATTATTTTCCTTCATGAAATCAAGTTCGGATTTCATGGCATCAAGCCATTTATCAGAGTCAGTCCTTTGCATAGCATCCATATAGGTGATCGGATCCTCGTTGTTCTCATCAAGCTCAATAGGATCCTCGTTCTGGACCAAGAAACCTAAGTATCTGTCCGGTTAATGTGGTACTCTACTAGATCACCTTAATGGTGCATCTAAAATGAGTTTTGAGTTTGATCTAATCAAGTCAGATTCTAAGGGTTCAATGGGTTGTGTTGTTCCTTCTACTTGAAGAACTTCCTTAAGTTCAATACTAGAGCTATTTGTTCCCTCACTAAGAAACTTCTTTTCAAGAAAAATTTCTCTATTACTAATGAACAACTTTTGTTCTTCAGTATTGTAGAAGTAATATCCTTTGGTTTCTTTTGGATAGCCGATAAAAAAAATATTTGTCAGATTTGGGTTCAAGTTTGTCTGATTTTGCATGTTTCACATAAGCCGAACACTACCAGACTCTCAGATAGGTGATAACCAGTTTATGTCCATACCACTTCTCATGTGGAGTTTTAGAAATAGACTTACTTGGAACCTTATTGAGAATATGACAAGCTGATTCTAATGCATATCCCCAAAATGATATTGGCAAGCTTGCAAACTCAGATTTATGTCTTATAAGATAGATATAACCAAACCTAGAAAGGTCGTCTGTAAAAGTAATGAAGTAGTAATATCCACCTTTGGCACAAGTGCTTATTGGCCCACATACATCAGTATGTACTAGACCCAATAGTTCTTTGGCTCTTTCACCTTTTCTAGTAAAAGATGATTTGGTCATTTTACTAGAAAGACAGGATTCACAGGTAGTTAATGATTCACAATCATCAACTCAAAGGATGCCCTCCTGGGTTAACCTGTTTAATCTATTCTTGTTGATATGACCCAGCCGATGGTGCCAAAGATAAATATCTGACATCAGTTATTCTAGGGCTCTTATTTGATTTGTACATTACATTTACAGGCTGTGATAATATATAAATGCCATTAGATAAATGCCCAATCATTACAGTGACTCCATTCATAATGATATTCAAAGTAACATCATTTATTAAAATTTCATAATGACTTTTGATTAGAAGGCCTACACAAATTACGTTCAACAAGAACGTTGGACAAAAATGACAATCATTTAGTACGATGATATTTTTATTGAAAACCATTTCAAGAACTCCTAATGCCAGAACTAGAATGAAAGCATTCAGCCTGACTTTTATCAACTTTCTTCTTCTGCATCTGACCCCTTATAGATGTCCTAGCATGTTGCACATTTTTCTTATTCTTTTCTTCTTCTCCTTCCCAAAGGGTTGACGCCCTACCTTAGATCCTTCAACCACATTAACCAAACCCTTAGAGAGTTGGTTGTCCTTCTCAAAGTTCTGTAACAACCCCAACAAACCGTGGTAGTTGACTGCAGGCTTTGTCATTTGAAAATGAGTAAGGAAAGGTCGGAAGGATAGAGGCAAGGAATTCAGGATCGCATCTTTTTCTAACTGCTTATGTAGAGGAAAGCCGAGCTTGCTTAGGAGTTCTATCTTCTCGACCATGTACAATACATGATCAGTGATAGGAGATCCATCCCTCATTCGAGCATTAAAAATAGCACAACTAGTCTTGTGCCTTTCAACGTCATCGGGTGTGCCGAAAGATTCATTCAACGCTTGAATAATTTCTTCTGGCTGAGCATTCTCGAATCGATGACCGAATTTATCGTTCATTGCTGCTAGCATGATGCAACGCACGCTAGTTCTATCACTAAGCCACTTCTAATAAGTGTCTCTCTTAGAACTTTGGGTGTTTGCATTGGGTATCTCTGGTGCAGGATTATTCAGAATATATAGAATCCTCTCATGCTCAAGGATGATCTTAAGTTTTCTAAACCAGCTATTGAAATTCAAACCATTCAACTTGTCACTATCCAATAGGGACCTTAACGATAAATTAGTGGCCATTTTCTACATAAGGAAAAACTAAAGTTTAGTAGTATATAACTTGATTCAGTCTAAAGACTTGGACTTTAGTTTAAAGATTCTTCCACTATTTTGTTCAAATTGGCAGCCTCTATACCCCAATTCGAAGAATTATTCTTAATTCTTTAGTGGGCACTAAGATCTACATAGACTACATACAGGCCCAAGTGAAGCTTGGCCAACCCATATGCATCTAAGAGTAGGTTCAAAACTAATTGTTTTCCAAAACAATTCTCAGTGTTCAGTTTTGCCCCATGTTCCTCTTCAGCAGGCATGGAGTGCCTCCACTAAAAGTTCTGGTTAGGTCCAACCATTAAATAATATAATCAGTCCAATCTATCTATAGACAACCAAGCCCGAGTGAAGCTCGGCTCACCTGACTGTCTATTGTTAGTTACGCTGACTTATCATATAATGAATGATAATTTTGATGGTTGACAAGCACTAGGCATGGAGTGCCTCCAATGATTATCAAGACATCGGACTCATTATCACCCACCATAATGGGAGGCTATGATCTAGTTATCATATAACTATTTCATTTTAAGGACCTAATAATTTTAGAGGATTTAATAATCTGAAGATAAATTGACTAATCAAGTTCTCCCACTGAATCTATCAAGTCAGTAGAATGAGACAAGATTAAGTCAGGTTAAGTGGTACCTAAATCAGTCAGACAGATTTCTTTACAGGCATGGGTCAACTCGAATCAGGTAAATGATCTTAATCATAAATGGTTCACCATGTTGACCAGGTAAGTGAGACCGATGGAAGGGATATGCCATTAACTCATTAAAGACGCATCAGTACGAGTAGCTCCCAATTAAAAACTATTCGATTGTTGATCCTAAAGCAACTTGCCAACTTACCTTTACATCATATGGTTAACCAATTTTGATTTGACCATCTAAGAGATTCATGCTCAACCACGGAGCCTAATCTACTTCCATTTGGTTTAATCAAAGTCATGGACATGATCAACTACAACTATTGTTTGATTTAAAGCATCTTTAAACTAATCTAATTAATTTAGATTTGATCAATTACTCTTATAGTCCATTTGATTTAAACCTTAGGGTCTAACCCTTAATGGACCTAATTTAGCTAACCCAAAAATTAAATATATTTTATATTTCCATAACTTCTATGTCATATATTTCGAATCACGCATCACTTGCATTATATAACTACTCATAATTTCTATATTTAGATCATATCTAAAAAGATTATGAATAAATATTTAACATTCAAATAATACTCTCATAAATATTTGTATGTTTCGTAACATAGACAATAAGCTATCATATCTCATATCTATATTTTTATACTAAACATGCAAATATCATGTTTTTATACAACATCAATATGTATCAAATATAAAACATCTCTTGAGAGTGTGTGTAATATGTGTTTTGATGCCAAAGATCAATTTGAATTATCTTTTGACTAAGCATCGAAAAAAGAGAACCATAATAGTACCATAATATGTCGTAGAATACCTCGTTGAATGGGGTAATGTGGATTTTTAATCCATCTATGACTTAATAGCCAGGTGAACCGTTTTAGCCATAATTACACAATTAATAAGAACACTAATTTATATGCTATAAATTAGATCAAGATGAAACCAGGGCTCTCATACCATTTTTAGGAAGAAACAACCTCAGAGGCATGCATATTTTAAAAATTTGATAACAATTATCAATGCAGAATCTTAAAGATTAAATATTAATCTATGTAACATGCATCAAGATCATATCTTTGCTTATACTATAGGATCGTTTGATCTAAATTATGCATATAAATAAAATAATCAAGATCATATATTGATCTTCAAGATAAGAAGTCATACTTCTTGACTTGAAGCATGCCTTAAGATCTAGGGATCATATCACTTACCTTAAGGGCAATTAGTAAATCCTTTGTGCTCTGCAGTCATTCAATCGTCTGACCTCTAGTATCATCCACGTGAAGCCCTCGAATGATCAATTCTTGGGAGTGCTAGCTCACGGAAAAATAACTTTGTTGATCTTAAATCCTCCCACTCGAATCTTCCTCCAAGATCCACCAAACTTTTTCTAACATCAGAATCACACACCAAGATTTTTGTTCTAACTCTTTAGAATTTCAATCAACAACATATCGTTGTTGTTCGAAGATCTGATGAAGAATGTTCTCTAATTTATTGGCTTAATTCAGCCTTTAGCCTATTGAATTCTAACACTTAGAATTTTGCCGTTCGGTGAAAACCAAAGAGACGCAACGTTTGGTTAATTCCGACGTTCGGTGAAAACCTGTGAATTCTAACACTTAGAATTCCAATGTTTTGTTAATTCCGACACGTTCGGTGAAAACCAAAGAGATTTGAATTCTAACACTTAGAATTTTATCGTTGGTTAATTCAAAGAGGTACATAACTTATAACACTTAGAATTCCAATGGAATCATTTGGAGAAGATTAATGTTATACATTAAATTCTATATAAGAATTTCATCTCTCATGAAATAAGATTTCAGCTATCTCATCATATGAGATCCTTATGCGAAAAACTCTTTTCACATATGGGGTTTGTGTTTGGGTTTTGGTTTAAGCTGATTTGAATTTATTGGATTGAACCTACATAGATCATGGTCCTAGCCCAAATCAAATTTGGCTAGTCTTGGATCTATTTAAATCCAAATCAAGTCTAATTTCAAATCAATATTTGAAATTGATTAGTCCTTCTAATAGACTTAAACCTAATTGAATCTTATTCAATTGTACTTAACCCAATTGAGATAATTCAATCAATCAAATTGATTAATTAAATCATATACGATTCTCAATCGTTGATCAGCAAATAGATCATCCTAGAAAACTTCTATGCGTGTGACTCTCTAGGTTTGAACCTAAGCTAGTAGCATATGAACAACTTTCTATACTAATCGATGTGCCCATCTAGCAATGGAACCAGATGTCCGGATAGGTCGAAGAGTTTTCGAGCAAACTCCAAGAACCCTAAGAAATAGTTACCGTATAATTCATCCTCTTGACCACAAAAGTTAAGGATGGCTTAAGAGCCTGTCAACTCTAAACAGCAAATCCATAAAGTGATTTCAATTTTAGTGATCATGTGACCTTCATATGAAGTGCCTTGGCCAAGGTCTTGCTAAATTGAAACACAAGCATTTCTTCTTTTAACGGGATAAGTCAAATTCTATCTTGATCAATAACTGACTACTACAAGTACTTGACTGCACCTAGTAACCTTTCGTAGCTGGATTAAAAATCTAGGTGGTTCGGCACTTAAGAACAATGAGTTGCTTGCAAGTCACCGGTTGTGATCATCAGGTCTTAAGGATACTTATACCCATATCTTCTCGGATTAACTCATGACAGCAGAGTATCCGAAAATGAGTCATGTTCGGTGAAATGTACTCATACACTTTCACCTGTATGTCATATCAGTGTCTCTACACTCCTTGGTTAAGAGGACAACCAACAAATATGATATACAACGTGCTATAATTGATAGTTCTATGGCCCTGTCATAGTATATCATTTGGTCGCGAACTCTTTTGAGGACCTTCAAAGATAAATCCTCCTTTATTGTAAAAGAAGATCCTAAGGGATTCATTACTATTAGGAGTTTCCAGAAGATGTTCTTGCAATGAATAAACTGCCAAATAAATTTTATTAAATATTAATTTATATGCAATTTACATTAGCATAATCATCAAATGATTGGCTTTAGGATATAATTTCCAACAACAGCTTCTTGTACTGCTCATGAACAGGCTATAAATTCAGCTTTCATTATTGATAAATCCACACATGTTTGCTTCTTACTATTCCATGAAATGACTCCATTATTCAGTTAGAATGCATAACTTAAAGTTGACTTTCTCTCATCTTAATCTCTAGCCCAATCAGTGTCAGAATATCTTTTTAGATTTAAGTCTGATCCTTGATAACAAAGATTGTAATCTGCTATGCCCTTTAGATATCTAAATATTCTTTTTACCGCTTTCAATGTAATTGATTAGGATTTGATTGGAAACGGCTAACAAGTCCCACAACATAACAGATATCTGGCCTTGTACATAACATAATGTACATTAAACTTTCAATAGCACTAGTATATGGTATCCTGAACATTTTTTAGTTTTCTTCTAGAGTTATTGGACACATGCTGTTACTCAAATATTTCTCTTTTCTATAGGGGTATCAAAAGATTTACAGTTTTTTATGTAAAAACGTTCAAGTATTTTCTTTATATATATCTCTTGCGATAATGCTAAGAGCTTTCTTGAACGATTTCCATGGATCTTGACCCCTAATATATAATTTGCTTCTCCCATGTCCTTCATATCAAATTTTGATGACAGTCATTCTTTAATAAAATTTAAGAATTCTTTATTATTTCCAACTAGAAGAATATTATCCACATAGAGTGATAATATCATAAACTTTTCTTTAAATCTTTTAATGTACACACAATGATCTTCGTTAATCATCTCAAAGTCATATGAGATAATTACATCATTGAATCTCAAATTCCACTATCTTGATGCTTGTTTTAGACCATAAATTAATCTTTTCAATTTGCATACTTTGTGTTCATGGCCTTTAACAATAAAATCCATAGGTTGTTTCATGTAGATTTATTCATCAAGCTCTTCATTAAGAAAGGGTGTTTTGACATCCATCTGATACAATTCTAAATCTAATTGTGCTACAATAGCTAGGATTAAATGAATAGAAGTAAACCTTACAACAGAAGAAAAAGTTTCTTCAAAATTTATACCCTCTTGTTGAGTATAACCTTTAGCAACAAGTTATGCCTTATATCGATTAATTGATCCATCTATTTTTAATTAATTTTGAGAACCCACTTATTCCTACTAGCTTTGCGATTACTAGGTAGATCGACTAACTCCCATACTTGATTCTTTTCCATAGATTTTATTTCTTCTTCCATGATAATTTTTATTGTTCTTTAGCAGGGCATGATAAAGCTTCATTCACAGTGTTAGGGTCCTCATCATCTTCTAGAGTAACCATGAGGGCTTCTCCCTCAATTTCAAATCTTCGACATGGAATACTTTTTCTAGCACTCCTTAATTCAAGTTCTTGTGAAGAAGGTGTAGGTATTAAATCACTTCTACTTGGTTGAGTATTTTTAATTTTAATGCTTGAGTGATATTATCATTTAAATCTTCCAACTCACATAGGGAGGTATTTTTGTCAATCTCACCCCTACTAGGAAATTCATTCTCCAAAAATGCAACATCTCATGATTTTTTTCAGAGACACTTTCATCCATTAGATCACGAATACATATCCTTTGGAATGTCCAGAGTATCTAATAAAGATATATTTCTTTCCTTTAGGACCTAATTTGCCAAACTTACTTGACATATCAAGAACATAGGCACCCGAATCTCATGGTCTTAAATGACCTAGTTCAGATTTTTTGCCTGTCCATAATTATAGGGAGTAATGTAATCGATTTAGAAGGTACACAATTAAGTATATAAGCAGCAGTTAATAATGCATCTTCCTAAAAAGAGTTTGGCAAATTTACTTGTGCCATCATTGACCTATCCATTTCAAGAAGGGTCCTATTCCTTCTTTCAGCGACACCATTTTGTTATGGTTATTTTGAAATAGTTAGCTGCCTTAATATACCTTTTTTATTACATAATAATTTGAATTGATCCGACAAATATTTTTTCCCACGATTAGTTCTAAGGCTTTTACCGTTCTCTCAAGTTGATTTTCAACTTCATTTAAGTATAATCTAAAACAATCTAATGCTTCAGATTTATGAGAGATAAGATACACATGACCATAATGTACAAAATCATCAATAAATATAATGAAATATAATGCACCATGCCCAGCCTTTATGCTCATCGAGCTACAGATGTCAGAATGAATCAATTTCAATGGAAATTCAGCCCTAATAGCTTTGCCAAATGGTTTTCTAGTTGATTTTCCAATAAGACAATGTTCACATTTGGACAAATTAGTTTTAACAAAAGAGCCCAATAAGCCCTCACTAGTCAAGTTCATTCTTTCTTGTCTAATGTGTCCTAATCTAGCATGCCAAATATTAATATCAACATTTGTATTGCTAGAAGAGGTAATTAGTGAAAAATAACTATTAATAGAATCCAAAGTACCATAGTTTACATCAAGTACCATAAATCCATTAGATAAATATCCAAATCCATAATATAGGTCACTGCAATAAACATCAACACATCTACCATAGCAATTTAGTTCATAACCTAAATTCAAAAGAACAACAATTAAAACAAGATTCCATCGTATGTCCGAAGCATAAAGGATATCATGCAGGATCCAAGTTCGACCACCATGCAGTTCCAACTAGCATGTCCCAATTTCTTTGACCTTAACCCTAGCATTGTTATCCACATGTATCCATCTACTTCCAATAGGTATGCGATAGAATTTCACAAACGCTGCTCTATCTCGAGCTACATGGTTGGTGGCTCCTGAGTCTATTATCCACAAAGGATAAGAATCAGTAAGCATCATAATACTAGAAACATAAATATCATGAAGAGAAGCATAATATATTATAACCTTTTTCTTTGGCTCTGTACATTCACGAGCAAAATGACCCTTTTTGCCATAATTGTAACACTTCATGTTTGCTTTATTTCTCTTTTTGAAAAAAATAATTTTTGTTCTTGTATTCTTTTGATTAGTAGATCCTTTCTTGTTTTTCTTCTCTTGTCTTTCTTATTCCAATTTCTCTTGCATTTGAAACCAAAAATTTGTTTGGAGCTTTCAGCAACATATGCTTGTCCCATGGGTTTAATCGACTCCAACCGCTTATCTTTCAACTCAACATGACGAGCGACATCATTGAAAGTTTTGGTACTATCATTATGAGTTAGATTAGCCTTCATATGCTCCCAACCATTAGGAAAAGAATGAATCACAGCTTGCACTTGCTGTTCATCAGTAAGCTCATGGCTAGTTAACTTTAATTCCCTAATCATATTTGACATCTCTCTTAGATGTTGCTTGATTGTTTGATTTGGGCATTTTTTGTATGTGTCAAATTTTATAGTCAGCTACCTAAGCTTGATCACACTGACTCCACCAATTTTATCCTAAGGGCAACCCAAACCTCACAAGCAGTAGAATACTGCTCATATTCACATACGAGGTCATCTGCCATTAAACTTATCAATATTTTCTTAGCTGCGAAATCTTTTTTCTTTCAAGCTTTATATGCTTCATGATCCTTCTCTGCTGAACTTTAGTACCCTCATCAAGATCAACCATGGCATGGTTGATGGCTTACAAAGCATCTTGTTTCTCGAGTACATATTGTATTTTGAGATGCCAGATATGGTAATTATTACCATTCAACTTATCACCTTTGTTCAAATTAACTATGATATTTTTGATGCCATGCTCTAAATAAAAATAAAATACATAGTTCATTTATCAAGCACACAATACTATTATTTATCAATTATAAACCAAATCTTATAATAACTAAGCAAATTACAAAAATCAAAAGGTTGCTATGCTTCCAATTATCATCCATTATTCAATGCCTTATTATTCATTTAGTTTACTTGAAGAAAATAATGCACAATTACAATTCACAGAGAATTAGAAAAAAAATACATGATTATAATTCATAAAGAATTAAAGAAATATACATTAAGCAACTCCTACTCAAACATAATAAACATCATAATAAAAGAACATAACTATAGAGTTTCATGCTCTAAGTATCATTACATGATCTTTTTTAATTACATAATTAAACACCTAATAAACAACATCAAATATAATTAAATGCCTAATAAATAACATAAGCCAAAATAAATAGGCATATAATTATAAAGATAACACATACCTTCATGAATCCATAGGCACTACCAAGAGAAACAAAATGTGAGATTCTTCCAAAAGTTGTCTGATATTCTTGATGCCATTTTTTAAGAAAAACATCAACCATGTGACAATAATCCAAGAAAGACTGACACTCCAGATGATCCATTCAAAAGTCATACATAAAATTTGCCCAATGCGATGAAAGTGATATATAGAGTACCCAGACTCTATATTCTGATATAGTCTTATAACCATATTCTTCTAGCTCAATAATCATACGTTTAAGCTTAACAATATGATCAATCACATCACTTCCAGGATGATACTCAAAGGTCTCCATTGCTTTCCTTAGTTGCTTTTGCCTTAGTTTTCGTTTGGTCATTGTGAGTATTTATCTTGCTATTATAATCATAATAAAATTATTTGATAAAATTATAAATTATTGGATATAAATTAGGTGTTAATAGAAGAAGCCAAATAAAAATTATAAATTATTGGATATATATATTCCAATAGTAGCACCTAAGACCTTAAATTAGAAGATCATAAGAACGTTCATCTTCCTTTTATTGGGTCTAGCCTGATTTGGGGCCCAAAAAATTGGCCCAAAGGGCTTACTGGGCTAGGCCGAACCTAGGCCCAGCCCCTTCCATTTCCTTCTCTCTCTCTCCCTTTGCTCATCTGAACCAGGGGGAAGGGGAGTGGCCGCCGGCCTAGGGCCATCACCGGCCCCTCCCGGGCTCGACTAGCCATCAGCGACTGGCCCAGTGCCGGCCGTCGCTGCTGGCCTCTTCCCTATTTTCCCCTTTTTATTTCTTTCTTTCTTCTTCTTCTTTTTCCTTTCCCTTGTTTATCCTCTGTTCTTCTCCCGCCACCATCATTGTGGTGGTGGCACAGCCGGACAGGGGAGGCCGGTTGGACCCCACCAAATACCTCCCTAGCACTGGTGGGGGCCGTCGCCCATGGCCCAGGCCAGGCAAGGCGACAGGCATGCTGTTGGGTCCGAACAAATGCGCAAGCCAAACTGCTTCCGCTGCAGAGGAGGGCCACTCAGCGGCCCTCTTTCTGCTCTCTTCGACTGCCTCGAGTGGTCGGGCTTCCACGGTTGGTTCCATCGAGGTGTCCGGCACGATCATGGGAGGAGCAGCTAGATGCTGCCCCTCTCAATCTCCCTCGTTGGGGTAGCCGAGGTGGGAGGGGGCTTACCGGGGTGGAGGGGAAGTATATCAAAAAGATCTCCATGAGATTGGAGTTTATTATTGATAACTTATCTGAAGTGATTGGGCTAATTATTAATTAATAAATAAATCATAACTATCTAAGCATACAAGATAGTAAAGAAAGCAATCCTATGGCTCTAATACCAATGTTAAATAAAAACTTATCAGGAACAACAATTGCTTTACTTTCTATAAATATTAAATCAAGAAAACTTATGGTTAACTTCTGGTTGGAGTGATTTCATAGAAGAAAAGAAAAAATATCCTTTTAAGCCATAATGCAAGTCCCTCCAGAAATCTTATTGATGTTGATAGAATCAAGAAGAGAAGAACACATATTCTCTTCGTACCAAGAAAAAGGAAAGAGAAGGCATTCTTTTATAAAAAAAACCACATAAAAGAAACAACCCTCTCTGTAGTTACACAAACTGCAACTCTTTTTTCCACGTCATTATCATCTTAGGCATATTGAACATTTATTTTTAATACATCATATAATGCATATAGCCCTCAGAATGCCAAACATGTTCATTCCCATTTGATGCAGGCAGATCGATTATCCGACTTGTCTTCCCCTCCTTCACCCCCCACCCATCTCAAAAGAAGAAAACCAAAAAAAAAAAAAAGAAATTTGTGGAAATCCAATGATTTTAAAGATAGAATTAAACAATCAACAAATGAATCCTTACCCAATCTCAGAAAAAAAAATGGATTCTGGACCTCCTGTAGCGCCCACGGTGGAAAAAGTAGCGGTGAGAGGAAAATTAGGGCAGAGTGTGACTGGCGGAGCGTTTGAAAGGTCTCCTTGGCTACGAGTATGGGACCCGGCGATGATGGGAGGCAAAATTGGGGAATTAGGGCAGAGTAAAAATCACAGCAAAGAGTTGGGGGGCAGAGCGAGGGAAGCAGCGAAGCGATGGGGAAGGCTGATTTTTAGTTAGCCTTTCCCTATGATTTTATAAAAATCGTAGGGAAAGAGGTCTTTGCCTACAAAATTTATGAACTTCATAGATAAAGGTGAACCCTAGCGGCCTTTGCCTACGATTTTTAGTTTGTTGTAAGTAAAGGTTTAGAATGAAAAATTTTTGCCAGATGATTTTGCCATAAAAAATTTGTTGATCCAAGAGCAAAAAAATTCCCTACAATTTTCAAAAAATAGCAAGGAAAGATCCAAAGCCTTTCCCTACTATTTTCGTGAAAATCGTAAGGAAACACATTTTTAGAAAATTATTGGCAGGTGATTTTGCCTTCAAAAATTTGTTGACCTAAGAACAAAAAAAATCTTTCACATAAGAAACACTTGTCAAGCTTTCAAATCTTCAAATACATATTTAATCATGTGGTAAATCTAAGCATATTTATAAAATAATTTTAAAAGCATAATCATGCAATAATTCCGAAATATGCAATGCAATCAAACCTATTTAGAGATTTGGAAGCTTGACAAATGTTTCATATGTGAAAACTTGATATGTTATAAATGTGAAATTGGCTATAATATATTATTGTAGGCTTATTTACTAAGTGTGATCTCATTTAAATCTCACAATATTTTTAACTATATATTTTTATTTATTTTAAATTTTAAAATTTTAATATATTAATATATATATTTAAAATTTAAATATATTATATTAAAGCTAACAGGAATGAGGATGGGGCAAAGAATATCGTTCTCAGATTGTTTATCTGTTTAATTATTAACGAGAAATTTTGTTACAGTTAAGCCGTTTAGGCTGAAGATTCTTCGATTAGTTAAAAATGGTACCGAATGGGTAAACGGTCAAACGAAAAAAAATCCCTGTGAGGGTCCCATCGATCAAACGAACGACACCAGGGGATGACCTTCTACCCATGCAAGAGAGAGAGAGAGCCATGAATGAAGTGACGGCCATGGCGGTCCTCTTATGGTGATCTCGGTTCAAGCCTAGCGGCGTATCCATTGCCTCGCCGGGCCTGAGCTAAGGCCGGTGACCCCATCGGCACCGAAAGCAGCATTTGGTGAGGGACCAGACATGGGAGAGAGGAGGAGAGGGCCACGACAATCCTTCTCCTTGGTGGGAGCCAAATTGGCTCCCATATTGGTCCAGGCCCGGCAGCATGCCTGTCACCTTGCCGGGCCTAGGAGGCGGCCGGTGACCCCCATCGACACTGGACGAGCGTTCGATGAGGGTCCGGTCGGCCATGCCACCGGCACAGTAAGTGTGCCACGAGAGAAAGAGAGAAGAAAGAGAGAAAGAGAGGGAAAGAGAGAGAGAGAGGGGAAGGCTGCAATGGCGGCCGACTCTAGGCCAGTCATTGGCGGCCGACTCTAGGCCAGTCATTGGTGGCCAAGCAGCCCCAGGGAGAGGCTGGTGGTGACCCTGGCCGCCAGCACGGGAACCCCTGGTTCGGGGAACCAAGGGAGCGGGAGAAAAAGAAACAGGGGAGACCCTGTTTTGACTGTGTTGGGCCGACCTGTAAGCCCATTTGGGCCAAACTTTTGGGCCCTATAATGGGCCGGGAATAGAGGAATGAGCATATGGTTTGGATCAGTTTTGATCCAAGTTTTTGAAGGAATTTTTATTTTCCTGTTTGTATTGTTATTCTTGAAGATATTTGAGCCCAAAGTTAGGCCCAGGATTAGAATGGGTAGAATTATAACTTAGATGATTCACCTAGGTTATGACATTAGGTTATGTCATAATTCAGCTTTAGTGGTATTAGATCCTAGGTTATGACATTAGGTTATGCCATAATTCAACTTTAGTGGTATCGGAGCCTAGGTTGTGACATTAGGGACATAATACTAGGTTATGGCATTAGGTTATTACATTGGGTTTCAAGTAATATGCTTTGCAAGCCTAAAAATTTAACGTTTAACATGATATTAATTAAAAAAATAATTTATCTGGGGATAGGAATAACTCATCATACCAGAAGCCAACAACATGATGAGGGCTCCCAGGCTGGTAATTCTGGTCACTAGGAAGGCTAAGAAGCTATCGGAGGTGCTGGCTCTGTCGATCTGGCCGAGACTAATCAGTAGCGACTCCAGACCGAGATACTTTAGGTTCTCTTGGATATGGTGTAGTCGATGCGGGATATGCAGCAATAGATCCTATAGGCTTTGTCGACTCAGCCTGCCCCTTCTGCTCTGCAGACTCAACCTGCCCCTCCTGTTTTGTAGACTCAGCTTGCCTTCCTGTTCCGCAGACTCATCTGCCCCTCCTATTCCGCAGACTCAGCTTGCCCCTTCTGTTCGCAGACTCAGCCAACCCTACCTACTCAATTTGGACCATTGACCCAGCTTGCTCTGCCTCAACCCTGGGTAGGGGGTGGCCGTAGCTTTATTGATTTCAAAAGTTTTGCCCCTGCCCCTTTTATTGGATCCACCAATCCTGTTGATGCTGAATGATGGATGCGAGATATGAAGAAGGCTTTCACAGCCCGCGGTAGTCAAGAGAAGGAGCGGATTAGATTCGCCACCTACCTCCTCCAAGGGGAGGCATATGATTGGTGGTTAGTTAAGAAGCAGTGAAGGGGTGGACAGACTATCACTTAGGGAGAGTTTAAGAAGGCCTTTTTCAACAAATACTTCTCCATTAGTGTGCAGAGATAGATGGAATTAGAATTTATCAAATTGGAGCAGAGGAATCTTCCGTGGCCTAGTTTGAAGCTGAGTTCACCAGGTTGGCCCAGTTTGCTCCAAATATTATGACCAATAAGATAGCAAAGATCACTAGATTCAATGAAGGACTGTGGCCCAGGCTGAGACAAGCAGTCAATGCATTTGAGCTTCCTACTTACAGTGCAGTTGTCAATAAGGCCCTGATAATTGAGAGGAATATGAATGCACTCCAGAGAAATTGAAAGCAGCAGAGGAAGAGGAAAGGCCTTTTTCTGGCCATCCTCAGCCCAGGCAAAAAAGAAAGGCGCATATCAGGCCTCAGCAGGACAAAGGAGTAAGGAGACTCACTGCCCTCATTGTGGGACTTTCCATCTGGGAAGGCCTTGCCGTAGATTACCTGGTGCTTGCTTCATATATGGGAAAGCGGATCACAAGATCCCTCTGAAAGGATCAACAACCCTCTTCATATCAAGGAAAGAGCTAGCAGCTTTAGCAGTGGCTGCCTAGGACCCAGGGAAGGGTCTTCACCCTCACTCAGCAGGATGCTACCACCTTTAATTCTGTGGTGACAGGTATACCACTCAATTTTATATCTAGTATTACATTCATATATGGTACAATACATTGATAATTGATTAGAAAATCAGGTTAAACCTTTGATGTTTAAACGAATTAAACTTATGTCCAGGAATGATTAAAGTGGACACTACTTATGCTCAAACTTTAATTGACCTAGGTGCCACACACTCTTTCATATTTGACACCTATCTTGACAAGAATGCATCATTGACACCCATTTCTCTAGAGCAAGAGTTACATATTGCATTTCTTAATGGAGATATTATGAAGGTTGATACAGTATGCAAATCCTGTTTGATTGAAATGAAGGATAGGAGGTTAAGAGTAGATCTAATCGTCCTTCCACTGAATTCTTTGCTGTTATCCTTAGGATGGACTGGTTGGCCTCCTATCATGCTTCAGTAGACTGCTTCAGGAAAATAATGAACTTCAAAATTTTAAGTCAACCTGAATTTAGTTTTACTGAAAGTCAGAAACACCTAGCCTCGGTATTTGTATCAGCACTGCAGGCTGGAAAGTATCTGATGAAAAGTGGCCAAGGATTTCTTACTGTAGTTAAGGACCTTTAGAAAGAGACCAAGTTGGAGGATATTCTAGTAGCTCGAGAGTTCCCTGATGTCTTCTTAGATGAATTGACTAATTTGCCTCCAGATCGAAAAGTGAATTCTTCATTGATTTGGTTCATGGCACTAGACCTATATCTAAGGCCTCTTACCGCATGGCCCCTGCTGAGCTAAAGGAACTGAAGGGTCAGTTGCAGGAGCTCCTAGATCGGGGATTTATCATACCAAGTATTTTTTCTTGGGATGCTCCAGTCCTATTTGTTAAGAAGAAAGATGGCAGTCTTTGGATTTGCATTGATTACCAGGAAATCAAAAGGTAATAGTGTGGAATAAGTATCCTCTGCTGAGGATTGATGAGTTGTTCGATCAACTCCAAGGAGCTTAGGTATTCTTAAAGATTGATCTCAAATCAGGATACTATCAACTCAAAATCAAAGCTGAAGATGTGCCTAAGACAGCATTCAAAACTAGGTATGGCCATTATGAGCTCTTGGTGATGCCGTTTGGGTTAACTAATGCCCCAGCAGCATTCATGGATTTAATGAATAGATTTTTTAAGCCATACTTGGATCAGTTTGTGGTGATTTTCATTGATGATATCTTGATATATTCCAAGAGTCAAAAGGAGCATGAGGACCACCTGAGAATTGTTCTACAGATTCTTCGGGAGAAGAAACTTTATGCCAAGTTGCAAAAGCATGATTTTTGGTTGGATCAAGTATCCTTCTTAGGTCATATAATATCCAAAGACGACATATTTATGGATCCAAAAAAGATTGAAGCTATCATAAATTGGTGTCGGCCTTCCAATATGGCAGAAGTCAGAAGCTTCTTGGGACTAGCTGGGTACTATTATAGATTTATGAAGGACTTCTCTCGCATTGCTCTACCCCTAACTCGCTTAACCCAAAAGCGAGTAAAGTTTGACTGGATAGATGAGTGTGAGAAAAGTTTTTAGGAATTAAAGCAATGCCTAGTGTCAGCTCCCATTCTTGTCCTTTCAACATGATCTGGAGGATTTACTCTATTTACTGATGCCTCTCGGAAAGGATTGGGATGCATTTTGATGCAGAACAGGAAGATGATAGCCTATGACTCCAGACAACTGAAGCCTTATGAGCAGAATCACCCTACCCATGACCTTGAATTGGCTGCTATGGTTTTTGCCTTGAAGATTTGGTGACATTACCTATATAGAGAGTCGTGTGATGTGTATATAGATCATAAAAGTCTAAAATACATCTTCACATAGAAAGAGCTAAACTTGAGGCAAATGAGATGGTTGGAGCTACTGAAGGACTATGACCTGAACCTACACTATCATCCAAAGAAGGCCAATGTAGTAGCTAATGCTTTGAGCAGAAAGTCCTCTTCAGAATTGGCTATTATGATTACTTTCTAGCCTCACATTCTTAGGGACCTTGAGAAGTGGGAGGTTAGATTTAGGGGACAACAGTCTGATGGGCTTGTAATAGCACTTGTACTTGAGCCAACCCTAGTAGACAAGATCAAGTCTTCCCAGAAAGAAGATCCAGATCTACAAAGGATTAAAGAAGCTGTGTAATCAGGTGTTCAGAATAAATTTTATATAATGGATGATGGATCCTGAGATTTTAAGGTAGACTCTGTGTGCTAAACATGAAGGAGCTAAGGGCCAAAATTTTGAAGGAGGCTCACTACTCTCCCTATACTGTGCATCCAGGAGGCATTAAGATGTATAGAGACTTAAAGAAAAATTTTTGATGGAAGGGGATGAAAAAAGAGATTGCTCAGTGTATGGCCAAGTGTTTAGTATGTCAGCAAGTGAAAGCCAAGCATCAAAGGCCTGCGGGACCTCTTCAGTCTCTGATGATTACAAAGTGGAAATAGGAAAAGGTTACGATGGACTTTGTGATTGGTCTGCCCAAAACTCTCAGGAATAATGATGCAGTTGGGTCATTATAGACAGACTAACAAAGTCAGCCCATTTCCTACCTTTCAGAGTTGGGGTCTCTAGTGAAAAAATTGGCCAGTATGTACATCGAGCAGGTCGTGAGACTCCATGGTATTTCCGTATCTATTATATCAGATCGGGATACTAAGTTCATATTCCAGTTTTGGAAAAGTCTTCATAGAGCCTTGAGAACCAAAGTAAACTTTGACATAGCCTATCATCCCCAGACAGATGGGCAATCTGAGAGGATCATAGAGATTCTGAAAGATATGTTGCGAGCCTATGTGATGGACTTAGGTGGTGCATTGGATAACCACTTACCTTTAGTGGAGTTTGCATATAATAATAGCTATAGGCTAGTATCCAGATGACTCCATTTAAGGCTCTGTATGGAAGGAGTGCAGATCTCCTTTATGTTAGGATGATGTGGGGGAGAGAAAATTGCTAGGCCCTGAGCTGATTCAGCAGACAGTAAAGAAGGTGCAATTGATTAAGGAGCATCTTCGTACAGCTTAGAGCAAGCAGAAGAGCTATGCGAGCTATGCCGATGTTAGGAGGAGGGAGTTGGAATTTCTGGTTGGGGACTATGTCTTCTTAAAGGTATCACCAACCAAAGATGTGATGAGATTTGGGATTAGAGGAAAGCTGAATCCTCGATATATTGGGCCATTTGAGATCTTGAGCAGAGTAGGAGAGGTAGCTTATAGCCTGGCACTGCCTCTGATACTCTCTGGGGTACACAATGTGATCCATGTATCTATGTTAAGGAAGTATATACCTGACCCTAGCCATGTAATAGAGTTCGAGCTTATACAGTTGAAGAAAGACTTGACATATGATGAGCATTCTGTGCGTGTCGTGGACCGCAAGGATCAAGTTCTAAGACGGCGTAAAATTTTCTATGTCAAGATTCAATGGAGTAATCATTCTGAGAGGGAGGCAACTTGGGAGCTTGAGAAAGAAATGAAAAAGAAATATCCATAATTATTTGTATCCTAATATAGATAAATAATGTATCGATGACTGTTGACCTTTGAATAAATTTAGTTGATTCTGTGACAGAAAATTTGAATTTTAAATTTCTCTTATGAAAGTATATCAATTTCGAGGCTGAAATTTTTATAAGGAGAGGAGAATGTAAACCCCAAGTAATTAAGCGTAGGGACTCCTGAATCACGGCCGATTGGTTTCCTTCGGACATTTAAGCTCTCGGCATGGCGACTGGGTTCCCGATCACTTTGACGAAGGGACGCCGCGAACCTTCTTCGTCGGTTTAAAGGAGGACACTTGCGGACCCTACCCTACATCCTCACCCGCGTCTTTAGCCGGTAAGTCCTACCATGCTAGAGAGTGAGTTAGGGACGAAGAGAGGGCCATGGAGGTCCTCCTCCTATGACGAACTCGGTTCAGGTCCGACGGCATACCCGTCACCTCGTCGGGCCTGAGCTGAGGCTGGCAGCCCCACTAGCATTGGGAGCAGCGTCTAGTGGGGAACCGAGCGTGGGAGAGAGGGAGGAGAGGGCCATGGTGGCCCTTCTTTTGAGCGTTCAGCTCCCGCATTGGTCCAGGCCGGTGGCGTGTCTACCACCTCGTCGGGCCTAGGAGGCGAGCGGTGGCCCCCACCGGCGTCGGGCGAGCATTTAGACGGCCGATGGTGACCGATTGTGCCACCGGCATTGTGAGGGTGTTACGGGAGAAAAAGAGAGAAAGAGAGAGAGAGGAAGGCCGCGCCGACGGTTGGCTTTGGGGGTGTCGGCAATCGAGCAGCCCCGAGGAGAGGCCAGTGGCGACCTTGGCCGCCAGTACGGGTGCTCCTGGTTTGGGTGAACCAGGGGAACATGAAAGAAGAAAAAAAGTGAAACATGGGAGACCATGTTTTGGGCTGAGTGGGCCAACCTCTGAGCCCATTTGGGCCAAATTTTTGAGCCCTATAATGGGCTGGGGACACTTTGTTTCTAAAAGAATTTTTATTTCCCCAATTGGACTGTTATTCTTGGATATATTTAAGCCCAAAGTTAGGTCTAAGATTAGACTGAGTAGAATTTAGGGGACACTTTGTCATTCCAATTTTAGAAATTTAATTATGTAAAATAATGCTGTAGGTACCCAGAAGTTTAAATAACTGGTTTACATTGTGAGATTAGTGTGCTAAGGTAAGTAAGCCAATTATTATGATTTTATAAATTATTTAATATGTAAGTTTTGGAACTATAGCTGTATTACTTTATGAAATGAGAAAAAATGGAATTATGGTATTTGATTTGACTATTTTGAAATTAAATAGTATTATGAGTATGCAACTTATTATTTGTTCTGGTTATTTGCAACTGCTGATATTTTAAAGTAATAACTTTTATATGTGACTAATGAGGGATATGATTATTTTGCCTTTGCAAAACCAATTGGTACTATTTGATATAATTATATGCAATTGCTAATGTTCAAACCACTGTATATGCGAGAAGCTTATGCTTGTGATGATGCATGATATATTGTATGCAAGACATAAATATGATACTTGAGAATATGCTACTATGTATCGCTGCGGTTCTCTATAACATGAAATAATGTGATATGCCAAGAAATATGGGACCCATCTCCATAGAAAAAATATGTGAAGGACATACATCTATAGGATGTGCTGTGACTGGCTATGATATATGGCATGACACTGATATCAGGATCCTTTCTCTTAGGGACATTTAAAAGTGATAAACCAGTGGGGTGTTTACGGATATGGTGTAGGGCCGTGGGACACAGATAAAAATTGATAATTATAGGTATAGTGGGTTTGATTGCTTTGCATATTTTGAAATTATTGTATGATTATCTTTCAAAATCATTTTATAAATGTGCTTAGATTTAGTACATGATTAAATATGTATTTGAAGATTTGGAAGCTTGACAAGTGTTTCATATGTAAAAACTTG
Source organism: Calamus simplicifolius (assembly GCA_900491605.1). NCBI lineage: Eukaryota > Viridiplantae > Streptophyta > Magnoliopsida > Arecales > Arecaceae > Calamus > Calamus simplicifolius. The sequence goes on along the minus strand of UESW01001446.1, from coordinate 335,476 downwards.
ATTTTATAAATGTGAAATTGGCTATAATATACTATTGTAGGCTTACTTACTAGTGTGATCTCATTTAAATCTCACAACATTTTTTAGAGCCGCAGAACTGTTATGGACAAGGAAAGGAGATAGAATGGGACTTATATCAAAACCCAAATTTTGATATAACTTCAGATATTGATCTTGTGTGTTTTAGCTTAGAGTTGCAAATCCTATTTAATTGGGCTTGTATTAAAGATATCTTGACCTTGAATGGTATTGCAATTACTATGTCTTTATATTGTGATATATTTGAATGCCTGGTATGTTTGACATACGACGGGTTGCCACCCTATATCCATCTACCTATGGGTCTGGGCGTGACAGCTTTAGTATATGTCCCTAATGTCATAATCCTAGGCTTGCAAAGCATATTACTTGAAACCCAATGTCATAACCTAGTATTATGTCCCTAATGTCATACTATTTCCTTTCTCAACTTGATGTTTTATGATGTGGAAAGAATTTTCTTAAGAATGCTTTAACAAAACCTTTCAAAGTTAAGATTGACTGAATAGGTAAACTATACAGCCACTTCTTGGCATTTTCCTCATCCTTTCATATTTATGTGTGTGTATTCCTGTGTCTCTTGCAAAGGTTTTCTTAGGAGGCCTTTCCCTATAATTTTGGATTTTATCATAAAGAAAGTATTTCTATAGCAATTTTTTTTAATTAGAAATTTTTTTTACTTTAGAATATTTGTCTATGATTTAAAAATTAATTCTTTTAAAATCATAGGCGCAAAAATTGTATGCAAAGCATATATTTGTTGCAGTGGAACCTTTTTTTAAGGAGAAGATAGTTAACTGTATCTATCCCGTAGAAGATATCAATCCTTTATACGATATGAAAGGGATTTCAAATTTTTTTTTTGTTAAAAAAAAGATATTGGCCATATCTATCGTTAGTAATATTTATCCTTCGTATGGTATGAAAAGGATTTTAAACTTTTGTTGAGAAGATAATATTAACTGTATCTATTCTCTATGAGCCATTCCCTTCTTTAAAGCGTTCAAAAATATTGGTAATATAAAGTTGTTAGACAGACATGGATTAAAATACGGCGAAGCCACGCTACCTTCATTTTTCCAGCAAACGCACGGACGCAATCCCTTTCTCCCGTTTCCGTGAGTAGTTCCGGTTTTAAAGGCGAATTTCAGACGGAAACGGATTAAAGCGGATCGAACTACAAACCCGACCCGTTAACACTTCTCCTACGACCGTACCGCACCTCCCATCCGTTTTAATAGACCTCCGGCTCCTCGCCTTTCTATCGTTTTCTTCTGTTCCATTTCTCTCTGCGTCACATAAGAGAGAGAGTAAGAACTCTATCTCCATTGTTTTTTGTTTTTTTTTTGATCAAGTTAATTCGATGAATTTCATTTTACAAGTCGATGCTCTTGAAACCCTAGGATCTTCTTGGGGTTCTTGGTTTGGAATGCAGTAAAAGGACGTGATTGTCTCGATCGAAATCCTCTTCCCTTTTATTTTTATTTTTTGTTCCCCCCAAATAATCCTAAGTAATCCCCTTCTTGATTGCAAGAAAGACAATGCCAAGATCGATATTGTTTCATTGATTTCAGGTTTGAGTGTTCGAGAATTCATCGATCATGTCTGCGGGAGCGAGCGCCAGCGAGGCGATGAGGGAAGTCCCGGAGACCAGCACGAACGAGCCTCCGCGGACGATCGTCCTCAAGAGCGCGGACGGCCAGGAATTCGAGGTCGATTTGGCGATGGCGAAGCAATCGGGGATGATCAAGAGGCTGATCGACGTCGGATGCGTGGCAATAAGCGTGCACCTCGCCAATGTCGATGGCCCGGTGCTCGCCAAGGTGGTGGAGTACTGGAAGCAGCACGCCAGCGGGAAGGAGGACGGCGATCTCATGGAGTTGGTGAAGGGGCCCAAGGAAGAGCTGTTCGAGGTGATCATGGCGGCCAAGTACCTCGACATCGACCCGCTGCTCGACCTCTGCTGCCAGGCCCTGGCTGACACCATCAAGCACATGTCGGTGGAGGACGCCCAGGAGTACTGCGGGATCGTGAGCGACTTCAATCCAGGAGGAGAGGCCACGGTAAGCAGCGAGAATTACTGCGACGTCTATCACCGTCTTGGGCTGAAAACGAGGGAGTATGACTAGGCCTATTGAATAAGGCAAATTGTTTCCGCCTTCTTTGGGACCGCATGCTTTGCAATCTCAGCGTCTTCTATTTCTTTCAAAGTTGTCAATAAATTAGCTGGCAAGAGACTGGTTTGAGTTCTTGTGCTGTGGATTGTTCTTAGACTTGTGATTGAGATCTTGTGCTGTGGATTGTTCTTGGGCTGGCTGTTTTGCTGGCACTTCTTCTTTCATAAATTTCACTGGCTTTCGTTTCGCAGCGAATAATATGTTGTTAGATGATTTTATATAAATAGTTCCGTAAAAGATGGAACTATAACTTTTAGTTCTATTATTTAGTTCTTTAACTTTCAAACTTTGTTATACATACTTATCCATACATATTTAACTTTTCAATATATACATATTTATTTTATTAGTGTACATACTTATTTATTCACTGTGTGTATACTTATATTCTTAGTGCACAATCTTATTCATCCAATCTATACGCTTATTCACTCATTGAACACACTCATCATGAAGTGTTTGCAAAAAAAAAAAAAAGTGCGAAGGTTTTTGTTAAAGCATGATTAGGGTCCACTCATCAACTCTCCCTTTTATAAATAAATATGTTGTTTTCATTATGTTCTCTTTGGTATGTTCCGCTTCATGTGCTGATCCAGTATCTATTTGATAGATTCCGTATTGACCTGCACACCTCTTTGTTATATATTGTTTGGCCCCTCTCCTTCCATCTTAATATGGTAAATGCTATACTATAGTCTTTTAACATTCTCTCTCTCTTTCTAAATTCAGGAGAGTTCTTAGGTTATGTTTTTGTTGAGTGGTGCTATTAGATGCTGAGATGATTTGCAGTAATTGTGCGTGAAAAATGAAGAACGTACCAAGGTATGTGAGGCGTCACATACCGATACGTTATGGACGGTAGTTATGAACGGTAGTAGCTCGACGATATATAATGGGTTTTTCTTAATGAACACTCTCGTTAAGGAGAATTAATTCTCTATTTATCCCGCCTTTCATAAAAAAAACTTTTAAAAATATTTAATACCCTAACTTTATGCAGAAAAAATGTTCTATCTTCACATAAACGTGTTCAAGACCATTATGTCATTAAAATAGAATTCTTTGCAATATAAGCTTTGTACTGCAAAATGTTGTTTATACCGAATAAGTAGAAAAGTTATTAATGGTCATACACGTATGAATTACTGATGAATACTAGATGTTTGTATTCGAGATAAAAAATATGACAATCATTTTGGTATGCATAGAATCTTGCAATACAAAACTTCATAGAAATTCTTGTTTTAATACTGTGACAGCCTTAATGATGCCTAGGGATAGAATTGGGCTGAATTGGAGCTTGAAATATTTCAAAACTCAGGCTCAAGTCCATCACCCCAAACCCATTGCGTCGCAGTTCTAACAATGAAATTAGGGGGAAAATGAGTTCTTATGATTAGGATTATGTCTCAGTCTAGTGAACATATTAGAAGGGAAATAGGTTCTTATGATTAGGGTTTCCAAGTATAACAAGAAAGAAAAGAATAAGCTCGAAGCAATGATGAATGACAGAGGGTTCGTCTAAGTGGAGGAGGTGGATGTGAAGTGTGAAGGCAATGAAGAACATCAGGGGCTTGGGGTGGTGGAGCTTAGAGGCAACAATAATGTTGGAGCAGTGACGGTATCGAAATAGTTGAGGTGGAACTTTGGCGTGGTAGAGGTTGTGAGAACAAGAGAGGGGGATGACGGCGAGGTAGAGTTAAGTGTGGAACTCAACCAAAGGGAAGAGGGTGGCGCTAGGATGGCCTCTAGGCACTTGATAATAATTTGCATTAGGGTTTTCAAGGCCTAAAACTGGTAGAAGAGTAAAAAAGAGGGGTTAGATCGTAGATTTTGTTAGGTCTTTTCCTCTCTCATTCTCCCTTCTTAATTGATTATTCCGAGGGATTAAGAGGCAAATGGCTACGTCCTAGAATTTCATTATTTTGAAGAGCCAAAGAAGGGAGGAGGTGATGGGAATTATGTATACAAGATATGAATCAAATTCATATAAACATTGCGGAAGATATAATATAAAATTCACAGATGCCCAAGATCCTTAGGAACAAATTCATTATATCTCAAATAAAATCTAATTTTATTCATACCTGACTCCGATGAGGATGAAGCCGGTTAATCCCTGCCATTAGCTGTCCACGTGTCCGGCCTCTAACGGTGTCCGGCCTCTAACGGTGATCCACGCAGAGAAGAAGGGATGTCCGGCCTCTAACGGTGTCCGGTGATCCACGCAGAGAAGAAGGGATGAAGACCTCCAAGGTATGAAGATGACACTACGGAAGAGAAAGAGAGGGGTGCTAGCGCCTCTTGAATCCCCTTACAGAAGATATCTTTGAAGAAAAGTCTAATCTTTTCTTCTCATGCTCTACTTTCTTGGTAGGAAGGAACTATATTTATAGGTTGAAAATGAGACCTTCTTGGTAGGAAGGAACTATATTTATAGGTTGAAAATGAGACGTTCCAAGCAAGAACTCCCATCTTCATGGTAAGAAACTCCTCCCATCTTCATGGTAAGAAACTCCCATCTTCATGGTAAGAAACTCCTTCCATCTTCATGATAAGATTAATCCAAGTGGCACAATCTCAGCCTTTGAAATTAGGAGTTGGTTATCCCATAACTATATGCCCTAATTTGTACGTGTTCATCATCGAACCGTAGAGATTCATCATGCCTCATCCCATGGGCATGATTCCATCTTCACATGGCTGAGATTGAACATCCATACTTGAATAATCAGAGCCATCCATCACATGGATCAAGTCATATATCGGTATCCAATTATTTGTTCATCATATGTACAAATAATTTCTCCTTAACATTCCTTCTATTATAATGGATCATATCCATTATAATTATATCTTCTTTAAATTGGGTCTTGCCCAATTATTTAATTGATCATCTTATCTGAATTAAATCTAATTTAATTCTCATTTTAATTCATCCAATATTCTCCTTAATGCGTGTGACCCATTAGGCCCTTTAACGTATTGGCAATAATCATGTCCTAATCATAGACCCTAAGAATGATTGGACAACTCTTTGTCTAATTCAACAACATGATTATAGATCATGAGAGGCCTCTAGCAAAGCATCATGACCACTGCTAAAGGTTTTGTTGACGTGACCATCAACACCTGTCCATGAATGGTTACCGTATGATCAAATCCTTTCGTCACATATCCTAAATCAATCAGTGGTATGGAATGTGTCAACCCTGTAATTGATCTTTGTTTACTTGATCTCAGGAAAAATTGACTCATATGAATTAGAACTTCGAAACCATTTTGAATTCCAACTCAACCTTGCAAGGATTTAACAATCAATTTAATCCATCAAGTGACCGTAGGATATAACCCTTTCTATCAAGGGAGACGAATCCTGTCTTGATCGAACACCATCTTCATGTGCTTCATGTCATACCCAATCGACACCATATTTGCCACCCGTAGCTAGAGCGACGTTTGGATGTCGTCAAAGCATGACATTCCACACATGAGATGCAATGAAGATCTCAAGTCAAAGGATCACTTACACCACCGTCATTAGAGATCAACCATCGACACTATATAGAATATCCATATGGGATCTCTGTACGGGTCATCCAATGCATCATTACAATTACGAGCATCCACACACCTATCAAGTATCTTCATACTTCAGCTTGTGAAATCAGCTGCTCACCCCAAGAGTGAGGATATGCAATGTGTGCTAGTCTCACAGTGTTCGATGGTGTCCAGTCCCATCTACACATCGACTAAGGAAGTTTAAAGAATCGAACCATAACGTGCAATTTGGATCTCACAATTTGTAATCTCTATTACAAATTCTATATGCACGGTTCACATTCTTTTGGACTTTATCTCACAGACATATATATCAAATATATTATAAAATATATCTGGATAGATAAAGAAACCATTTTATTTGATTTGTATTTATAGAATGTATATAGCATCCAATCCGATTGGATCTGGGGCATACACTAGCAATCTTCCACTTGCACTAGAGCCAATCACGCATGTATCCAATACCAAGTGACTCCACATGACCATCATGCTTCTGCTGCGGTAGGACTTCAGTGAACAGATCGACAATATTATCTTTCATGGGGACTCGTTCTATTTTTATATCATTTCTACCAATAATCTCTCTAATTACATGGTATTTTCTGAGTACATGTTTGGACCTCTGATGAGACTTTGGCTCCTTAGCTTGCGCAATAGCTCCATTGTTGTCATAATACATGTGTACTGGATCAACAATGCTTGGAACCACACCAAGTTCAGTGATAAACTTTTTGATCCAAACTGCTTCATTGGTTGCATCTAATGCTGCAATGTACTCAGACTCGATTGTAGAGTCGACAGTCGTTTCCTGCATGGAACTTTTCCAGCTGATTGCACTGCCATTGAGTGTAAAGACATAGACTGATTGAGATTTATAATCATCTTTATCAGACTGAAAACTAGAATCCGTATAACCTTGAACTATGAGTTCGGGTCATCCATAAACCAAGAACATATCCTTAGTCCTTCGTAAGTACTTAAGGATATTCTTGACGGCCATCCAATGTTTCTCTCCAGGGTTTGCCTGGTATCTACTAGTGATACTCAATGCATAAGAAACATCAGGTCTCGTACATAGCATCGCATACATGATGGATCCGATTGCTGAGGCATATGGAATCCTATTCATGTGCTCTCTCTCCATTTGGGTCTTAGGACTCATGTCCTTGGAGAGATGTATTCCATGTGATACCGGCGGAATCCCTTCTTGGATTCCTCCATGCTAAACCATTTTAGCACTTTATCTATGTACATTGATTGGGACAATCCAAGCAACCTTCTAAATCTATCCCTATAGATCTTAATACCCAGCATGTAGGCTGCTTCTCCCAAATCTTTCATGGAGAATTTGCTGGACAACCAATCCTTCACTTCTTGCTGCAAGGATACATTGTTTCCTATCAATAATATGTCATCTACATATAATATCAGGAAAATAATAACACTCCCACTAACCTTCTTGTACACACATGGATCATCCTCATTTTTAATAAAATCAAACTTTTTGATTATTTCATCAAAACGGATGTTCCAACTTCTAGAGGCTTGCTTAAGTCCATAAATGGACCTTTGCAGCTTGTATACCTTTTGAGAATCAATGGACTCAAAACCCTCATGTTGTGTCATATACACATCCTCCACTAAATTACTATTTAGGAAGGCGGTCTTGACATCCATTTGCCATATCTCATAATCGTAATAGGCTGCAATCGCAAGCAAAATCCTTATGGACTTCAGCATAGCTATAGGCTAAGAGGTTTCATCAAAGTCAACACTTTGCCTTTGCTTGTAACCTTTTGCAACTAGCCTCGCCTTATAGGTAATCACATTACGATCCATGTCTGTCTTCTTCTTGAAGACCCATTTGCATCCAATGGGTTTTATTCCTTTAGGTGGATCAACCAAAGTCCATACTTGGTTGTTGTACATGGAGTCCATTTCAGACTTCATGGCTTCAAGCCATCTCTTGGTAGTTAGTAGGCTCATCATCTTCTATAAGAAATCCATATCTCTTAAGAGTATGATGTGTTCTACTAGACCTACATAGCTGATGTGTACTTGGAGCTACCTGCGGCTCCACCATTTCTAATAGAGGCTTATGTAAATGTTGCCTGAATGTGAGTTGAGTCTCCTGCTCAACTCCCACTACATTTGACATTTGCTCCATGTCATCTAATCGGTCTGTGTCAATTTGTGGTTCTTGAGTTTTACTAATCTCAATATTTCTGCCACTACCATTTCTTAGAAAAATCTCATTCTCTAGAAATATGGCATGCCTTGAGACAAACACCTTTTGTTCGAGTGGGTGGTAGAAGTAGTATCCTTTTGTTTCTTTAGGATACCCCACAAAATTACACTTGTCAGATCTAGCTTCCAGCTTGTCTGACTCATTACGCTTTACATAAGCGTAGCAACCCCAAATCCTTAGATGACTAAAGGTTGGTTTCTTTCCACACCATATCTCATAGGGAGTGGAATTGACCGACTTAGACGAAACTCGGTTTAGAGTGTATTCAGCTGTGTGTAGGGCATAACCCCAAAACATTTTTAGAAGATTTGCAAGGCTTATCATTGATCGCACCATATCTAATAATGTGCGATTTCTTCTTTCTGATACACCATTATGCTATGGCATACCAGGAGGAGTCCACTGAGAGAGAATCCCATTCTCCTTCAAATATTTTAAGAACTCATGGCTCAAGTATTCTCCACCTCGATCTGATCAAAGTATCTTAATACTTTTGCCACTTTGTTTTTCTACCTCGGATCTGAATTCTTTGAACTTTTCAAAGGCTTCAGATTTGTGCTTCATCATATATACATAACCATACTTGCTATGGTCATCTATAAATGTGATGAAGTAAGAAAAACCTCCTATTGCCAGAATATTGATAGGACCACATACATCCGAATGTACTAGTCTTAAACATTCAGTTGCTCGCTCACCCTTTTTAGTAAAGGATGACTTAGTCATTTTTCCATGTAAGCACGGCTCACATTCCTCAAACGATTCCCAATCGAATGAGCCCAAGTAGCCATCCTTATGTAACTTGGTTAAACATGTTTCATTTACATGGCCTAAACGACAGTGCCATATGAATGAGTTCTTAGAATTATTTGTTTTTAATTTCTTAGTTTCTACATTAAGAATAGGGCATTGTAAATTCAAAACATAAATCTCGTTGAACATTTCAGCAGAACCAAAGAATATTTCATTTTTAAAAATTGAAATTCCTTTATTTTAATTTCAAATGTATATCCATCATTTACAAGACATGAAACAGAAATAATATTTTTTATTATGTTTGGAACATAGTAACAATTATTAAGCTCCATTACAAGCCCAATGGAAAAAGATAAAGAATAAGATCCTATAGCTAAAGCAGCAACCTTTGCTCCATTTCCCATGCGCAGGATCACTTCATCTTTTTCCAGCTATCTACTGCTTCTTATCATCTACATATTAATACAAATATGAGATCCACAATCAGTATCCAATACCCAAGTGGAATAAGAAGATACAGAAGAAAATATCTCAATCATAAATATACCTGAAGTAGAAGCAACTGTATGTTTCTTTTCTTTTAGGCTAGCCAGATAAGCTTTGCAGTTTCGCTTCCAGTGCCCTTCCTTCCCACAGAAGTGACATTTCCCCTTGGCAACTTTGTTTTTCTTGATGCCCTTATTTGGTTTAGTCGCCTTGGCCTTTTGGACCTTATTCTTCTTTGGCCGCTTCTTACGAGTGCCAGAAGACTCCATGACCATAACCTGCCCCTTTTCTTTCTTAATGTTGGGCTCGGCATTCGTCAGCATATTTGCGAGCTCAAGTAGAGATGTCTCTAGTTTGTTCATATTGAAATTAAGAACAAACTACGAATAGCTGGGAGGTAATGATTGCAGAACCAAGTCAACACTTAGTTCATGATCCATCACAAAACCCAATCGTGCCAACTTTTCAATCAAATTAATCATTTTCAGTATGTGGGCATCCACTGATGAATCCTCAGTCATTTTGCACTGAAACAACTCTTTAGAAGTTTGAAACCTCTCATATCGAGACTGTGCACCAAACAAATCTTGCAAGTGCATCAAAATCTCTTGAGCATTCATATGCTCATACTGTTTCTGAAGATCAGGTGACATCGAGGTCAACATCAAACATGTGGCCATGTCTTCAGCATCTTTATACCGGTTGTATGCCAGATGAACCTCAGTCGGAGCATCTTCTGGTGGGACCTCTGGTGCAACCTCATCTAGGACAAAAAGAATTTTCTCAGATCGAAGAATGATCCTTACATTCCTTAGCCAATCAGGAAAGTTGAGTCCAGTCAATTTGTTGGATTCTAAAATATTCCTAAGGTTGATGTTTACACCCATGGTTTCTCTGATAACCTACATAAAATTAGAATAAGTCAATTACTATGAATACTAATCACCAACTTAATATGGTAATTCTAGATTTTTAATTAAGTTAGTTTCTCCCACTATTTTATCAAGGTTAATAGCCCTCTCTATTAATCACGAGAAATTTGCATTCCATTTCCTTAGTGGGCTAGGATCCTCGTTTGAATTACCTTGACCTTGGCTTTGGCACAACAAATCTCGGTAAGCCAAATTTGGTAGATTATCATCAATCACATCTAATGTGACTCCTAGATCATTTAAGGGATATTGCTTTGTCAATTACATCCATATGTGATCACCCTAAAGTTTGCCTCTAGATTAGACTGACCCTGACTTTGGCCAATTATGCCAGCTAATCTAGTTAAGTCAACCAATTGTTTCACAATCAACTCCTCATAGGTACACTCGACCTTGGCTTTGGCACGACAAATCTCATGACCTAATGATTTTGTATCATGTGAACAATGAAAGGCTTATGACTTAATATTTATGGAGGGATTTAGCGCATATAGGTCCCATCTACATCTACAACATTTGTACTATGCTAGGTTACATATTCTATATGTAGATTTTAGATTAATCTCAATTAACCTTAATTTCATAAGATCCAATCTATAATTGGGACTCCTAATCAAATTAGGATCCTGATCACTATCTAATTTAGGAACCCTAATCATGTGACCAAATCAATTGCTACCATCCTGATCAACCTTAATTGATTTAATCAATTAAGAGCTTTCCTTAACAATGGCCAGATCAGCTGATCAATGGGGTCCTATTTAGCATACCCTTCGATCTCATTGAATGGGTTTTCCCAGGCAGCGAACGGAGCAATTAAAAACCATGATCAAACCTTTCTAGACACCAATGTAGTTAAGCCCAATTGATTATATCAATTATGGGATCAGAGGATCAAACAATGACATGGTTAAGTCTAAGTTTCCTAAATCTTTATCATCTATTAAATTTTATGATAACTATAGATAGTGATCTAGCTAGGGTGTTATGATAAGAGTTCTTAATTCAAATTTTAAATTTTCTTATCATTTAATTACATGTTATGACATGTCGGTTTCACATCCCATGTAAATCCTAATGTCTCTAACAAACCCTAAAGTTTTCAATGTTCATTATCATAAGAATATCAAATCTTAATCATATCAATCATCATGCTAAAATTAAATCCTAAACATGATTTCTAGGATTTCAACATATAGTATCTATCATGCATAAATAATAATTACTATTTTAATATGACACATATATGATTAATTATTGTTTATTATCATATAATAAACCTTTTCATCTATATTTCAAAGTATTCTATTTGAACATAATAATGATTATGCATAAATCTAAATAATATTGTTTATCATCAAATAATAAACATTTTATTATATTTTAGATTTATTATCAACATATGAAAACTCTTCATTATTTTAAGCATACTCAAGTATCCTATCAGATTAATGAATGTGTAGCCTAAGGGGGCTCTGATACCACTGATGAAAATTATGTATACAAGATATGGATCAAATTTATATAAATATTGCGGAAGATATAATATAAAATTCCCAGATGCCTAGGACCCTTAGGAACAAATTCATTATATCTCAAATAAAATCTAATTTTATTCATACCTGAGTCCTTTATCGATGTAGATGAGGATGAAGCTGGTTAATCCCTGCCACTAGCCGTCCACGTGTTCGGCCTCTAACGGTCCTTTATCGATGTAGATGAGGATGAAGCCGGTTAATCCCTGCCACTAGCCGTCCAGGTGTCCGGCCTCTAACGGTGATCCACGCAAAGAAGAAGGGATGAAGACTTCCAAGGTATGAAGATGACACCACGGGAGAGAGAGAGAGAGGGGTGCTAGCGCCTCTTGAATCCCCTTACAGAAGATATCTTTGAAGAAAAGTCTAATCTTTTCTTCTCATGCTCTACTTTTTTGGTAGGAAGGAACTATATTTATAGGTTGAAAATGAGACGTTCCATAAAGGAAGAGACCTCTCTTCATGGTAAGAAACTCCCATCATTATAGTAAGAAACTCCCATCTTCATAGTAAGAAACTCCTTTCATCTTCATGGTAAGAAACTCCCATCTTCATGGTAAGAAACTCCTCCCATCTTCATGGTAAGATTAATCCAAGTGTCACAATCTCAGCCTTTGAAATTAGGAGTTGGTTATCTCATAACTACATGCCCTAATTTGTACGTGTTCATCATCAAACCATAGAGATTCATCATGCCTCATCCCATGGGCATGATTCCATCTTCACATGACTGAGATTGGACATCCATACCTGAATAATCAGAGCCATCCATCACATGGATCAAGTCACATATCGGTATCCAATTATTTGTTTATCATATGTACAAATAATTTCTCCTTAACATTCCTTCTATTATAATGGATCATATCCATTATAATTATATCTTCTTTAAATTGGGTCTTGCCCAATTATTTAATTGATCATCTTATCTGAATTAAATCTAATTTAATTCTTATTTTAATTCATCCAATATTCTCCTTAATGCATGTAACCCATTAGGCCATTTAACATGTTGGCAATAATCATGTCCTAATCATAGACCCTAGGAATGATTGGACAACTCTTTGTCTAATTTAACAATATGATTATAGATCATGAGAGGCCTCTAGCAAAGCATCATGACCACCCAATTGCTAAAGGTTTTGTTGACATGACCATCAACACTTGTCCATGAACGGTTACCGTATGATCAAATCCTTTCGTCATATATCCAAGATCAATCAGTGGTATGGAATGTGTCAACCATGTAATTGATCTTTGTTTACTTGATCTCAGGAAAAATTAACTCATATGAATTAGAACATCGAAACCATTTTGAATTCCAACTCAACCTTGCAAGGATTTAACAATCAATTTAATCCATCAAGTGGTCGTGGGATATAACCCTTTCTATCAAGGGAGACGAATCCTATCTTGATCGAACACCATCTTCATGTGCTTCATGTCATATCCAACCGACACCATATTTGTCACCCATGGCTAGAGCGACGTTTGGATGTCGTCAAAGCATGGCATTCCACACATGAGATGCAATGAAGATATCAAGTCAAAGAATCACTCACACCACCGTCATTAGAGATCAACCATCGACACTATATAGAATATCCATATGGGATCTCTGTATGGGTCATCCAATGCATCGTTACAATTATGAACATCCACACACCTATTCAAGTATCTTCATACTTTAGCTTATGAAATCAGCTGCTCACCCAAAGGGTGAGGATATGCAATATGTGCTAGTCTCATGGTGTTCGATGGTGTCCAGTCCAATCTACACATCGACTAGGAAAGTTTAAAGAATCGAACCATAACGTGCAATTTGTATCTCACAATTTGTAATCTCTATTACAAATTTCATATGCACGGTTCATATTATTTTGGACTTTATCTCACAGACATATATATCAAATATATTATAAAATATATCTGGATAGATAAAGAAACTATTTTATTTGATTTGTATTCATAGAATGTATATAGCATCCAATCCGATTGGATCTAGGGCATACATTAATAGGAGAAACCTCGTGCTCAAAAAGAAGAGACGAGAAGACTTTAGATTGTCTTATATTAACTTTATCGGGTCAGTTAGGCTTTGCATTGGACCTAATTCGAACTCCATAATTGAGCCTGAATTAGGCTTGTTTATTGGTCTTGATTCAGGCTCAGGTTTGCTCTAAGTTTATCATCTCCTTGAGGTTGGTTCAAAATAAATACGGATTATAATTTTGAGCCGAAGCCTGACCTAAAGATAAGGAAATCTAACCCATAGTTTGGCTTAAAGATAGTTTGATTTGATAGATATCATATTGGCTGAAGCCTAATTTCAATTCTAATGACACGCGGAAATATTAGGGCTGCAGAAACATTTTTTTGCCTTCTTAAAGGGCCTTGCTGTTACACAAATTTAAGGCATTAATTATCTTTTCAAAAGATCTTCTTTTCTTTCTTATTTTCGTAAAAGACTTGGAAAATGGAGCAATATATATCAGCGGCATTGTTGACAAAACCCATATACCAATTGGCATGCCAGGGATTGCACGATTTTCTATGATTGTGGTTTTTAAGTTCATCCGAGTCTGCTAATCAAAATTGTTTGAGAAAAAACACTATGCTTCCGGTTTGAAACTCTCTTTTGCGTCACGAGAGGCATTTGTTAATTTAAACTACATGTACAAGAGAAAGAAGAGATAAGGTCTATATACATGCACTTCAATATTGTTATTTATAAAAGCTTGAAGATCGGAAGATACTTCAAATACCTACAGATTGTGGCTACCTAATTAATAAGACGGAGTTTAGAGTTGCACTCTATGTTCTTAAGACAACTTCATCCGACAATGGTGTTTACAGTCTGTATGACGATTGTCTTTCAAGATACAACAGTCTCCTTTTGATGAATACATCACTACAATTCATCAAAAATATCAAACTAAGAATGCTTCTCTCTTTTTTTTGCACTATAGATATACTTTCCTTAGGAGAGTATACAAATGCCTAAGAAAGGAAAGGATTGGAATCGAATTGGATTGAATGAATGAAATGCAAAGGTCTAAGATCCTATTTATAGGTTTTAAGTGCCTTTTGGATACATCCTTTCGGGTTTAATTTGATTTAAATTGGTTAATCGGAGTTGATCAAAGAAATGCAAAGGTCTAAGATCCTATTTATAGGTTTTAAGTGCCTTTTGGATACATCCTTTCGGGTTTAATTTGATTTAAATTGGTTAATCGGAGTTGATCAAAGAAAGCCTTTGATACACCGATTCACTCTGTGATATGAAGATCAATCGATCAGATAAGCCAATCCACGTCCCAATATGCCATTTCACCATCGTAATCTGATGATCACATGATTCGATAGGTGGTAGAATGGCTTTGATACATCGTTTCATGATCGGAACGATCGTCTTATCATCAACGGCATGATCGAATGAGTGCCTTATCACCAACAATCATCAACGACATGATCGGATGGGCATCTTATTATCAACGGTCCAATCAACCAATCGGGTGTGCATCGATGGATCGATACTGCCACGATTGCGATCGTGATTGATCACCGCATCTCAGTTTTCGATCCTGACCCTTCATCCTATTGATCTTTGTATTCAATCTTGTTCCCTCATCCGATCGATCAACGACAATCTAGAGCATTTGATCTTGACCATTTAACCGATCGATCAACCAATCCATGAACATCCGTTCAACATCACTCTGATCAATGATCATCCAAGTCATTGTTCGATCTCAGCCTCTCATCTTAATACGATCAGTTTTCACCGTCGGATCCTCATGATCAAGAAAAAATTTAAAGCCCCTCAAGCTCCTCGCAATGATGCGGACGTACAAAGTGTTTCTACAAAGTGCCCATTGCGTCCTTCGCACACGCTCGTGCGCGTGCGTGTGCCTAAGAAATTTAAGCATGAAGGAAGAGATTTTCATATAAGTGAACCTTCCTTTCTTAATTTTTTTGATGTGGGACTAAATGTCCTCTCATTTTTTTTATTCACTCACATAGGGAGATGATGGGCTTTCAAGGCCCATTTAGGTATTCTAGGCCTATTGACCCATTTATCCAACAATCCCCCATATGAATAAAAATTGAACTTAGATCAAAGATGTTACCCAGACATAGCAACCCAAGAGGGGGAGGGGGTGAATTGGGTTTCTCAAAAATTAACTAGACTATCTACCAAGTATGTGCAATTAAATTTTCTTCACAAATAAACTAAGTGTAGTGCAGTGAAGATAATATGTAAGCAACACAATAAAGAGCATAACCAAACACAAGGGATTTATAGTGGTTCGGTGCCAACCTGCACCTACATCCACTCCCCAAGAACACCTTGGGTATTCCACTATCACCACTAGCCTACCTGAATAGCAAACTTATTTATGGGCACAAGCAATCAAGCTTTACATACTAGCCCTCCAAGCTAGTCTTCTTGTTTATGGGTACAAGGGGACCTTACACACTAGCCCTCCAAGCTAGTTTTCTTGTTTAGGGGTACAAGGGGACCTTACACAACACTTGCTTTCGAGCACAAGCGAGCCTTACAAGATCTAGCACAATAATATCAAGATTATACAATAAGCTCCTAATATATGAGTACATATTCAACAAGAAATACTTATCAAAATATTGAAGAATACTTAACAAGATGGCTTCTTTCTTTGAACACACGGGAGCACCAATGAAGCCTTTGATTGAAGCTTGAATGCTCTTCAAAGAATGGTTGTTGGAGCTTGAATCACCATGCCAAGAATCAGAAATAAATGCACTTTGGTGGCTTTGAAACAATGAATGTAACTCTCTAATAAACCAAGAATAAATATCTCTTTCAAATGATTCTTTCACAAAGATTTTCAACAAGATTTTTCACTCTATTTTTCACATGATTTTTCACTCTTTTTCTCTTTCTTTTTCTTCTATTTTTTCTTCCCTCTTTTCTTTCTCTTGAATAACTAATCAACAGCTCAATATATATAAGAAGAAAAAATATAGCCGTTACATATTACCGTTGTGAAATAGAGGAGGGAGTGAGAGAGAAAGAGAGAGCAAAGAGAACCGGCCAAAAGCATCCCAATCTCATTAGACAGCAAGCCAGGAAAAAGTAACATTCCAAAATATAAAAATTGGCATTCCAAAATTTAGCACAAAGAACCCAGCCGATAAACTTAAAATGTTGGCTTTCCAAAATTTCCAAATCGGCATTCCAACCTTGATTCCAAAAGCTACCAGCCGAATGAAAAGTGTTGGCATTCCAAAAGAGCAAACCGGCATTCCAAAATCAATCCAAAAAGAAGGCAGCTGATGGAAATCAAAAATTGGCATTCCAAGTGAGCAAACCGGCATTCCAAAGTTGCAAAATCGGTATTCCAAAATTCATTCCAAAAGAAGGCAGCCAAAGCATATAAAAAGTTGGCATTCCAAGAGAGCAAATCGGCATTCCAACATAGGTCATTAAAAATCTGGCAGCTCAACACAAAATTTCGGTCATCCAATAAATATTTGAAAAATAGTTTTAGCACTCATTCAACTCCAAGAAAATATTCACAACACATAGAGGCTAAATAAAATTTTATAGAATAAAGATTTGATTGCGAAGATTATAAGAATGATTTATAAAATAATTAAACCTAGTTTAAGACAATGCAAATATAATTAAACTTGAAAGTCATTTTGTCAAGTGAACCGTCCAAATATAAAACATATAAAAATCATCCAGTGATTACGAAATCCAAGTCCTTTGGAAAAATAATTTAATCACTCCAAATCTTTTGAAAACAATTTAAATTGTAAAGCACATCTATAGAATTAATACATCACCTTTCATTTTACCTTTGATTTGAAGTAACATCATCTTCTTGATGATTCATCTAAAATTTGTTTAACTTAACCATAAGATTATTAGTATCATACTTAATTGTTTTGTAGTCATCAAAATCACTATAAGGCCAACAATGTTCCCCTTTTTGATGATGACAAAACTATTAAGTATACAACAAGAAATAAAAAATTTCAATCATACCAATCCTTGACAATATGAAGTATAAGACGGAGCGTGCCAAAATTTAGCGTACCATTTCGAAACTCTAAATTTTAAGAACACTTAAAATATGATATTTTAAAAATACATTGCATAACTCCCCCTTAGGTTTTGAATATATGCATTGTTTTGAAATACCATGATGTATACATTTCTTTCATGATATGCTATTCTCTTTCCTTTTAAATGTATGTTTTCTTTTCTTTTAAAATACCATAATGCATGCTATTCTCTTCTATGAATGCTATTATCTCTCATGAATAAAATGTATGCTATGCTTTCCCCTATGATTGAATTCTCTTCCCCATGATTGAACTATATGCTATTCTCTCATGAAATATATGCATTGTTTTGAAATACCATGATGCATACATTTCTTTCATGATATGCTATTCTCTTTTCTTTTAAATGTATGTTTTTCTTTTCTTTTAAAATACCATAATGCATGCTATTCTCTTCTATGAATGCTATTATCTCTCATGAATAAAATGTATGCTATGCTTTCCCCTATAATTGAATTCTCTTCCCCATGATTGAACTATATGCTATTCTCTCCCCCTTTTATCATCAATCAAAAAGAGATGAAAGAATATGCATAATTTTTATTTGTCTTTTCTTCAATAGTAATAAGGAGTAGCATAACTAAGGCATAAAGAGATTCAATATTTAATAACAATCATCATTCATAATTCTTGAATATCACTTTTTCATACTAATTAAAAAATTTATGATCAAAATATCACTTTTTCATATCAATTAAAAAATTTAGGATCAAAATATCACTTTTTTGTATCAATTAAAAAATTTAGGATCAAAATATTACTTTTTCATATCAGAGCAGGGTAGTATGTTTTATAGTTTGTTACCAATAAGAAAATATAGTTTCAATAAATCAAACCATTTTCATAATCAAAGCACTTATCACAATAACACATTTAATGCTCAATACATTACAGTGCTTAATGCATCAAAGTATCTAATTATTCAAATAATTCCATTCTTCCCCTTACTAATTTAAAAACCATATTGAGATACAATGTTAACATATACCAAAAAAAAATTGATTTCATATATGCTCATATTGTTCTCCCCCTAAATATTTTAAATTTGATCTATATGCAATAAGAGTTTCATGCCACACATGATGCCAATATTATATAATCCAAGCATTTTATAAATATATCATGCTGATCTCAATACATAGACATTTTAGCAATTACCACATATTAATACATATTTCATAAGATATTTTGCATCACCTCTATAAAATCTTTTTTATTTCGCAAGAAATAATTAATTATAAGATATGATCAAGAAATAAGACCAATTAAAAATATGCATTTAATGATCCAAGACTCACAATAGAATCATGTCAAGCAACGAGTATACAAATCAAACTGAAATCAATAGTTCCTGATACCAATATTATCGATCATGCTTCTATAAAATTTCAAATTAATAATTTCATTAGTACCATTAGAATCTAATCTACATGATGAGCTTATAGAGGTACCGATACATTTGGATTTCTCCATGCCGAATTTCTTGATGTACATGGATTGGCTTATGAATATTTCCTTCTTTGATTGCTTGATTTGAAGTCCGAGAATATAATTGAATTCACCGATCATGCTCATCTCGAACTCTCCTATATAACTTAGCAAAGTCTTGGCATAAGGTATCATTAGTAGTACTAAATCTATATAAATTTGCACTATCAACATATTATCATTTTTATTTTTAATAAATAATATTGCATCAACATTTTCACTAATAAATTTATTGCTAATCAAGAACTTAATAAGCTTATCATACCACTTTCAGGGTACATATCTCAAACCATATGAAACTTTGTTCAATATGAATACATGGTTTGAAAACAAGTAATTTTCAAAACTGGATGGTTGATCAACATACACTTGTTAGCAATATATTCATTAAGGAAATTATTTTCAATAACCATTTAATATAATTTAAAGATCATAAAGATGTAAATGCAAAGAGTGATCTAATAGTTTCTAATCTATCAATTCGAACATAAGATTCATCAAAATCAATATCAATTTCTAATTATATTATATAGTTATCAGTCTTGCTTTATCTCTAATAACCATGCTCATCCAATTAGTTTCTAAATATCCATTTAGTTTCAATAATTAGATTATTATGTGATCTACTAACTAGTGTCCATTATCTTGCATAGCATTTAGGTTCTATGTAAGGAACAAAAACTAAATTATTACATGCATCCCTAAACGATGATTTACTCCTAATATCATAAGATGGATCACTTAATATTAGCTCTTTAGGGTGATTATGGACATACCTTCATTCTCTTTTAAATTCAGCATTACCTTGAAGTTCATCATGTTGAATTTCCTTTCTCTTCCAAGGTGAGCTCTTTGATTTGATCATCAATTTCATCTGCATCATTCAAAGCCTTTCTCTTCCTTAATAGAAGATCATTAGACTCATCGAATATGACTTGAATTCAAGGTCATATCATTTCTTTCTACTATAATCATTAACAAAATTTTCAAAGTGATGGTTTTCAAATTTCTTTCTATGAATACTTTTAATAGATAAAACAAGAAAACCTTTTTCATTTGAAATGCTTTTAAAGAATTTTTGAAATGCAGAAAAAGATTTATCTTTGTTAGCTAAGAATAAAACCAATGTAAATCGAGAAAATCATCAATAATTATAAATTCATATGCAAAGGTTATAGCAGTCTAGAAGTTAAAATTATATTTTTAGACTTGAAAGAAATTCTAGTTTGTTTTTCAAAACTTGCATGCATCACAAATCTTATCTTTTTTAAAATTTAATTTTGGCAAACATTTAACCAAATCATTTTTGAATAATTTTGGAAGAGAATCCATGCTAACATAAGCAAGTCTACGATGTCATAACTAGATTCATCAATTTTAGCATTTATAACAACTAGACAATCAAAACTATGGTCATTCAAATCAATAATATAAATATTTCTAAACATATGACCAATAAATTTGATACAATTATCAGCAGGATTCATAACTATGCAAAGAGATAATTCAAAATACCTTTAAAATCTTTTTCATAAAATTGGATAATATTAAGAAAGTTATAATTCAATCCATTTATAAGCAGGATATTATCAATAAAAGTAGAGGGAGTGATACCAATTTTACCAATGCCAACAATTTTACTTTGGTCATTATCTCTAAGATAACCACTCCTCCATTATTAGCATCCAAAGTGATGAATCTCAATTCATCACCCATCATGTGTCTTGGACACCCGCTATCAAAGTATCATTTTCTTTTTGCTCCACGGGTTGCAAGACACACTTGCATTCAAAATATCAAGTCTTACTTCTAGGTACCCAAGCCTTCTTGGGTCCTTTAAGTTTAGTCAAGATGGTTCCTTTTGGAACCCAAATCTTTTTAACATTATTGCAAGAATATAAATGACAAGAATAAGCTTTGTAACCTTTTAAACCACATTTAAAACATGCAATATTAGAAAAATCATTTTAAGGAACAAAAATATTTTTCAAAAGCTTTTGTTTCTCCAAAGGATTATATCCTAAACATGCTTTATCAAAAACTACTTTTTAACTTTCAAGAATCATGTTGAGTTTGGTTGAGTTTAAGGTAAAATTTTCAACAATGGGTTTAAGCTTTTCAACTTTATTTTTCAAATCTTTGTTTTCTTGTGATAAAGAGTTATATTCTTTTGAAATCTTTTCTTTTTCCAAAATTAAGTTTCTAGCTTGTTTTTTCAATTCTTTATTCTTAGAACTAAGTTTTGCAAAATTATCTATCAATTCATAAAATGCACCATGCAATTCATCAAAAGTAAAATCATTTAAAATGCTAGGACTTACCTCATTATTATTGGCCATGAAACAAAGATTAGCCTTTTCATTTTCCTCTTCTTCTTCTTCAGAGCTTGATGTGTCACTATCGCTCCAAGTGGCTACCATAGCTTTTTTCTTGAATTTCTTGGAACCTTTCTTTAGATATGGACAATTTGGCTTGTAGTGTCCCGGCTCATTGCATTCATAACAAATTATTCTATTTTTTTTTCATTGCTTGGTCATCCTTTCAATGATGGCCTCTTTCTTCCTTCATATTTCTTTCTCATAAATTTCTTAAATTTTCTTTTTATGAGAGCTATATCATTATCTTCATCACTTGAGCTCTCATTCTCATTCTTTTGGGCAGCACACTTTAGTGCTATAAATCTCTTATTTTATTTTTGGACTCTTCTTTATTAAGATCTTGACTTTGTTGAAGCTCATGAGTCATCAGTGATCCAATCAATTCTTCAAGAGGTAGAATATTTAGGTCTTTGGCTTCTTATATGGCAGTGACTTTAGCTTCCCAAGACCTATGCAAGGATCTTAATACCTTTCTCACAAGATCAACATTAGTGTAAGATTTACCAAGGCTTTTCAGCCCATTAATAATATCAGTAAATCTTGTGAACATATTAGAAATACTTTCATAAGATTCCATTTTAACAATTCATATCTATGAACAAGCATATTAATTTTGAACTCCTTTACTTGATTGGTACTCTTATGGGTAACTTCTAGCCTATCCCAAATTTTTTTAGCAGATAAATAAGTGGATATACGATTAAACTCATTAGCATCTAAAGATCAATATAAAACATTCATAGCTTTAGCATTGAGCTGAGCCATTTTCTTATCATGCACATCCCATTTCATTTTCGGTTTGGTAATAACAATATCATCAGATTTAATAGTGGGTGTGTGAGGTCCATTGACTATGATGCTTCATAAATCATAATCAAGTGCTTGAATAAATATTTTTATTCATGCTTTCCAATAAGTGTAATTAGTGCCATTAAATAGTGGTGGTCTATTAGTAGATTGCCCCTTACTCAATATGAAACTCATTTGGGTTGTTATGATCTTTGGCTCAAAGCTTTTTAAGGCTTAAAATTAAGAGCACCTGCTCTGATACCAATTGTTGCCCAGATATAGCAACCCAAGAGGAAGGGTAAATTAAGTTTCTTAAAAATTAACTAAACTATGTACCAAGTACGTGCAATTAAATTTTCTTTACAAATAAACTAAGTGTAGTGCAGTGAAGATAATATGCAAGCAACACAATAAAGAGCACAATCAAACACAAAGGATTTATAGTGGTTCGGTGCCAACCTACACCTACATCTACTCCCCAAGAACACCTTGGGTATTCCACTATCACCACTAGCCTACCTGGCTAGCAAACTTGTTTACGGGCACAAGCAATCAAGCCTTACATACTAGTCCTCCAAACTAGTCTTCTTGTTTATGGGTACAAGAGGACCTTACACACTAGCCCTTAAAGCTAGTCTTCTTGTTTACGGATACAAGGGGACCTTACACACTAGTCCTCCAAGCTAGTCTTCTTGTTTACGGGTATAAGGGGACCTTACACTACACTTATTTTTGGGCACAAGCAAGCCTTACAAGATCAAACACAATAATATCAAGATTATACAATAAGCTCCTAATAAATGAGTAGATATTCAACAAGACATACTTATCAAAATATTGAAGAATACTTCACAAGATGGCTTCTTTCTTTGAATATACGGGAGCACCAATGAAGTCTTTGATTGAAGCTTGAATGCTCTTCAAAGAATGGTTGTTGGAGCTTGAATCACCATGCTAAGAATTAGAAATAAATGCACTTTGATGGCTTTGAAACAATGAATGTAACTCTCTAATAAACCAAGAATAAATCTCTCTATCAAATGATTATTTTCACAAAGATTTTCAACAAGATTTTTACTCTATTTTTCACACAATTTTTCACTCTTTTTCTCTTTCTTTTTCTTCTATTTTTTCCCCTCTTTTCTTTCTCTTGAATAACTAATCAACAGCTCAATATATATAAGAAGAAAAAATATAGCCGTTACATATTACCATTGTGAAATAGAGGAGGGAGTGAGAGAGAAAGAGAGAGCAAAGAGAACCGGCTAAAAGCATCCCAATCTCATAAGACAACAAGCCGACCCAAAATATAAAAACCGACATTCCAAAATTTAGCACAAAGAACCCAGCCGATAGACTTAAAATGTTGGCATTCCAAAATTCCCAAATCGGCATTCCAACCTTGATTCCAAAAGCTACTAGTCGAATGAAAAGTGTTGGCATTCCAAAGAGCAAACCGGCATTCCAAAATCAATCCAAAAAGAAGGCAGCCGATGGAAATCAAAAATTGGCATTCCAAGTGAGCAAACCGCATTCCAAAATCGTAAAATCGATATTCCAAAATTTATTCGAAAAGAAGGCAGCCGAAGCATATAAAAAGTTGGCATTCCAAGAGAGCAAATCGACATTCCAACAGAGGTCATTAAAAAATCTGGTAGCTCAACATAAAATTCTGGTCATCCAATAAATATTTAAAAAATAGTTTTAGTACTCATTCAACTCCAAGAAAATATTCACAACACGTAGAGGCTAAATAAAACTTTATAGAATAAAGATTTGATTACGGAGATTGTAAGAATGATTTGTAAAATAACTAAACCCAGTTCAAGACAATGCAAATATAATTAAACTTGAAAGTCATTTTATCAAGTAAAACCGTCCAAATATAAAACATATAAAAATCATCCAGTGATTACAAAATCCATATCCTTTGGAAAAATAATTTAATCACTCCAATCCTTTTGAAAACAATTTAAATTGTAAAGCACATCTATACTTGTCAATTGATCCATCAGCCTCTAGCTTTTTTTAAAAATCCACTTGTACCCTAAAGGTTTCAGGCCAGATGGTAAGTCTACCAACTCTTAGGTATGATTGTGTATGATTGACTCAATTTTACTATTAATAGCTTCTTTCCAAAAGGGTGCTTCTGGATTAGACATTGCCTCTTTGAATGTTTGAGGTTCATCTTGTAACATATAAGTTACGTAATCAGGACCAAAAGACTTTATAACTTTTGGCCTCTTACTGCATCTGGGTTCATCTTTAGGATATTTTTTCTGATGACTACTACCAGTAGTATTATCATAAGTTCTTTTATTTGAACTTATTTCTAATTTTTCTTTGCTTAAAATATATCTTCAAAGAATAATGCATTCCTTGATTCCATGATTGTATTTTTCCGTATATCAGATATATCCGATTTATACATAAGAAAATGATATGCACTACTATTTTGTGCATAACCGATAAAATACAATCAACAGTTTTAGGTCCTATTTTGATCTTTTTAGGGTCCGAAATAGCTGCTTTAGCTAGACGCCCCCATATTCTTAAGTAATTGTAAGAAGGCTTCTTTCCTTTCCATAACTCATATGGAGTAACATCCTTCTTCTGAAGAGGTATCTTATTTAGAATATGATTTGCTGAAAGAATTGCTTCTCCTTATAAATTCTGTGGTGTACCATAATTTATCAATATAGCATTCATCATTTCTTTTAATGTGCGATTTTTGCATTCTGCAATTCTATTAGATTGAGGCGAATAAGGAGCCATAGTTTGATGAATAATGCCATGCTCTTGACAGAATTCGTCAAAAGGTGCATCATATTTTTTACCTCTATCACTCCTTATAGCCTTAATCTTTTTACCAAGTTGATTTTCAACTTTATTCTTATAACATTTAAACATGTCTAAAGCCTCATATTTAGACTTTAGTAGATACACATAGCAGTATCTTGTTGAATCATCAATAAATATTATAAAATACTTTTTATCTTTTCGAGTTTGAACTGACTTTAAATCACATAGATCACTATGAATTAAGTCAAAAGGTTCTATATTTCTTTCTACTAATGGAAATGGTATTTTTGCTAACTTAACTTCAACACACATTTCACACTTATAATGTGGATTGATTTTATAATTAGGTAATAATTCTAGTTTTATTAATTTTTGTAATGAATTAAAATTCACATGTCCTAATCTATCATGCCATAAACAAGAAAAGCCAACCATATAAGCAGAAGAAGAAGCTTTATTCATTTCAAGGTTTCTATGTATAGTCATTACATTTACCTTGAATAATCAATTATTCAAGTAACCCCTTCTAATAAATATTCCCTCCTTAGTGAGTACAAATGTGTCAGACTCAAAAACTATCCTAAAGTCATGTTTGCTTAGGAGGGAGCCTAACACCAGATTCTTTCGAATTTCTGGAATATGAAGTACATCATTCAATAGAAGTTCCTTTCCAGATGTCATGCATCTTGAGTATTATGCGACCAAGTCCTTCTATCTTGGATGTAGAAGAATTTTTCATAACCAGATTTCTACCATTGATAGGAGTATATGATGAGAACATACTCTTATCAGAGCAGACATGTCTGGTAGCTCCAGTATCGATGTAACACTCATTATCTTTGTCAACCATGTTTGCTTCAAACACAACACCTGACAGCGTCATCTCGGATACTTCTTGGGATAGTGTTTCAATAATGTTGACCTCTTTCTTTTTTTTCCTTGAAACGGTAGTCTTTGGATTTGTGTCCTTGCTTTCTACAGACAAAGCACTTTCCTTTGAACTTATATTCTTTGGATTTCCCTTTTTCTATTTAAAGCCTTCACCTGAAAACTTGCATTTCTTCTTTTCTTCTATGAGGTTGGCCTTAGGCTCAGCAGGTTGTCCTTCTATCTTCTTGTCTTGGCTCTTATTATCTTTCTCGATCCTCAGGCGGACAATTAGATCTTCAAGTCCCATCTCCTTTCGCTTATGCTTTAGGTAGTTCTTGAAGTCTTTCCATAATGGTGGTAGCTTCTCTACAATGGCAGCTATCTGGAATGACTCACTGAGAGATACTCTCTGCATGTATCTTATGCAGGATGATATGGAGCTCTTGGACTTGCTCCATAATAGTTTTGTGGTCGACCATTTTGTACTCTAAAAACCTTTTGACCATAAATTTCTTATGTTCTGCATCCTCTATCTTGTACTTTTTGTTTATGGATGCTCATAACTCTTTTGCAGTAGCAATACTGCTGCACACATTGTATAGAGTATTATCCAGACCATTGAGGATGTAGTTCTTGCAAAGGAAGTCTGAATGCTTCCATGCTTCCACTGTAACAACACTTGCTTGTTGGTTTCTCCTTCCTTCAGGACTGATGGATATTCATTCAGTACTCTGACCATATTTAGAGTTGTGAGGTAGAATAGCATCTTCTGTTGCCACCTCTTGAAGTTAGTTCTGAAGAACTTCTCTGGTTTCTCAGCTTGTACGGGTGCAGTCATTGTAGCCATATGCAGCAGCACTTTCATGACTCAAAATTATCTTAAGATTGTTGGTGCAGATTGTGGCTACCTAATTGATAAGACTGAGTCTAGAGTTACACTCTATGTCCTTAAGATAATTTTATCCCGCAATGGTGCTTACGGTCTGTATGACGATTGTCTTTCAGAATACAACAGTCTTCTTTTGATAAATGTAGTACTACAATTCATAAAAATGTCAAACCAAGAATGCTTCTCTCTTTTCTTTGCACTATAGTTATACTTTCCTTAGGAGAGTATGCAAATGCCTAAGAGAGGAAAGGATTGGAGTCGAATTGGATTGATTGAATGAAATGCAAAGGTCTAAAGTCCTATTTATAGGTTTTAAGTGTCTTTTGGATACATCCTTTTGGGTTTAATTTAATTTGAATTGATTAATCGAATTTAATCAAAGAAAGCCTTTGGTACACCGATTTACTCCGTGATATAAAGATCAACCGATCAGATAAGCTAATCCACGTCCCGATATGTCGTTTCATCATCATGATCTGATGATCATGTGATCGATAGGTGGCCAAAAACAGCTTTGATATGCTATTTCATGATCGAAATGATCATCTTATCATCAATGGCATGATTGAATGGGTGCCTTATCACCAACGATCATTAACGACATGATTGGACAGGCACCTTATCACCAACGGTCCAATCAACCGATCGGATGTGCTGAACGGGTGCACACCAATGGATCGACATTGCCGTGATCGCGATCGTGAACCGATCGGGTGCGCTGAACGGGTGTGTACCGATGGATCAACATTGCCGCGATCATGATCGTGATCAATCACCGCATCTCAATGTTTGATCCTGACCCTTCATCCTATTGATCTTTGGATTCAATCTTGTTTCCTCATCCGATCGATCAACGACGATTTGAAGCGTTTGATCTTGACTGTTTAATCGATCTATCAACCAATCCATGAACATCCGATCAACATCACTCTGATCAATGATCATCCAAGTCATCGTTTGATCTCAGCATCTCATCTTAATCCGATCAGTTTTTACCGTCGGATCCTCATGATCAAGGAAAAATTTAAAGTCCCTAAAGCTCCTTGCGATGATGCGCACGTGCAAAGTACGCCTACAAAGCGTCCATTGCGCCCTTCGCATACACGCGTGGTGATGCTATCAAGCTCTCCACTTATGGTGAGCCTAAGGAACTTAAGCATAAAGAAAGATGTTTTCATATAAGTGAACCTTCCTTTCTTAATTTTTTCGAGGCGGGACTAAATGTCCTCTCAATTTCTCATTCACCCACATAGAAAGGTAATGGGCTTTCAAGACCCATTTAGGTATTCCGGGCCTATTGGCCCATTTATCCAACACACGGAGCATTCATTCTTCACACACTTTGACCTACATGCTCCACGGTGCCGGGATAACCAATCTTATCCCAGTCTGATATAAAAATGAACCCAATCTAAAACTGATGACATGTATTATGGGTGAGGATTGGATTGGGTTGGTTTGGAGTTTAATGTCAAAATACAGGGACGCATGCATTGGTGGTCTTATAACATTAGGTTGGGTTCAATTGCTTAGTCTTTTACAGAGCCTGAGCCAACTTGAGAAAAACAGGCCGTTATCTTTCAATCCAAAGCTAAGCCCAATTAGGTGTAATTTGCTATTCATCTAATTAAACTAATAATGGATCAAAATTATATGGTCTTAAAAATTTAAATATAAATTAATTGATGGTAAATAAATTTGAGTTAACTTTTCTTTTTTAATGGATGTAGGATTGTTTTCGAAGTATTACATTATACAGACTATTTTCAAGCAAATCTGGTAGAAAATTGCATCTTCCTATCAACATCTAATTAGAGTGGGTTTGTGAAGCATTTTCATAGATTATATTCGTTGCCTAGTGGCACATGCATCTTCTTTTTGTTTTTGTTTTTGTTTTCCTATTGTGACACTGGCACCATAAATAACTTTTTTTTGATGACATCTGGATAAGAGCAGCAATATCTGACCCGATCGATCATAAATTGATAGAGTATAAATATTATATTCATTTTTTAGTCATATACAACCAATAAATAGAAATGTAAATAATATGCTATGCAGATATATGTTTACATAAAATACGTAGAGCTAAGGGCTTATCTGAGCCATCCCATATCCAATAATCAGCGCACTTTAACCATGCATGTGTATGTCACACATGCGCACACGAGGGTGGAGCCCTTTATGAAAGTAACGGTCCATCCGACTAATGGTCTAACTTTAGTACAAATTTTTTTAAAGCTCTAATAATAAACTCAAATTTGATTCAAATTACTTTACGTCTAATTATTATTTGATCCGAGCTTACTTCTTCCTCTACATATGTGTGCATGTTTGTCATAGGTGTACGTGCATGCAGTCAATCTGACAATCTGAGTACAATCACTACATCGATGTGAGCTAATCTTGCCAATAATTTTGAAATGTTGCCAATTGGTCGAGCCCATCAACAGCCCGGGCTAGTGACAAGGGTGATGATTATTATGATTGGTTAACAATAATAAGAGATCGGTTCATTTCAAAGTCTTAAAGATGCAGCAAAAACCAACCAGTAATGATCTTGAAGATCCTTCATGCACATCTAAGTTTAAAGTATTAAAATTTTTTATTTATAAATTATTACTAATTTATAAATTTAATAAATAAATCAATTAAATAATTTTAGTCCAATAATATAAATAAAATGAGTTTATTATTGATATACATGTGATTCATATATTTTGAGCTTAGGCATTCTTTATTTGGTGATGTGGTTCTCAGTTTGTATAAACTTTGAAACTTATTAGTAACCTATGATGAAAAAGCTTATTAGGATCTCATTATAAATAGGTTAGATTCTTGCTTCTCTTCATGCAGCTCGCATTAAAAAATAATCCATATAGAAAGGTTGAAGTATAAAAAGGTTGAAGGGTAAGTTTGAGGCATTCATTTTTTGAAGCTCAAGCTAAAATGGTATCATATTTTATTTAAATATCCCTTCAATCACTACAAGAAAATACTGAAATAGCGACGCAAATTTAGCGACGCATAGTTGCGTCGCTAAATTGCGACCACTTTGCGACGCCTTTGTGACAACAAAATATTGCGACGCATTAGCGACTCATTAGCGACTCAATTAACCAAAAATCAAAAAAAATTAAATTTTTAATATTACGATGCAAATATTGCGTCGCAATATTTTTAAATTAATTTTTTATGAAATATAAATATCAATAAAAATATTGCGACGCAATATTTGCGTCGCAATGTTTTTAACAGAATTAAATATTTTAAATAGCGACGCATTCGCGATGCAATAAAATAGTTAATTAAAAAAATTATTTTTAATTTAGCGACGCACCAATTGCGTCGCAAATAATTGAAATAAAATTAAATTTTATAAAATCTAATTATCAGAAAAAAATATTGCGACGCATCACAGTGCGTCGCAATGTTTTTAAAAGAATTAAATATATTAAATAGCGACGCATTAGCGACGCAATAAACTAGAAAATAAAAAAATTATTTTTAATTTAGCGACGCAACAAATGCGTCGCAAATAATTTAAATGAAATTATATTGTTTAAAGTACAAATAGTTTACAAAATATTGCGACGCATAACAGTGCGTCGCAATATTTTGAAAAGAATTAAATATTTTAAATAGCGAAGCCTTAGCGACGCAATAAAATTAGAAAATAGGAAAATTAATTTTAATTTAGCGACGCAACAATTGCATCGCAAATAATTTAAATGGAATTATATTTTTTACAGTATTAATATTTTAAAAAATATTGCGGCGCCAACCAGTGCATCGCAATATTTTGAAAAGAATTAAATATTTTAAATAGCGACGCCTTAGCGACGCAATAACTAGAAAAATAGAAAAATTATTTTTAATTTAGCGACAAACAATTGCGTCGCAAATAATTTAAATGGAATTATATTTTTTATAGTATTAATATTTTAAAAAAAATTGCGACGCCACCCTGTGCGTCGCAATATTTTGGAAAAAATTAAATATTTTAAATAGCGACGCATTAGCGACGCAATAAACCAGAAAATAAATTAAAATTATTTTTAATTTAGCGACGCAATAACTGCGTCGCAATTATTTTAAATAAAATTAAATTTTATAAATTATAAATATGAGAAAAAATAATTACGACGTAACACAGTGAGTTGCAATATTTTTAAAAAATTAATTATGTTAAATAGCGACGCATTAGCGATGTAATAAGCCAAAATATTAATTAGGAAAATTATGTTTTAATATAGCAACGTACTTGTTGCATCGTAATTATTAGAATTAAAGTTAATTTTTTATATATTATAATTATCATATTAATCAAGGCTTGGATCGATCGCAACCGTCGGATCGTCGCCGATCTCGGACGGATTGCAACTGTCCGAGATAGGTCGTGGCCGATCGGGATCAGGGCTTGGATCGATCGCAACCGTCGGATCTTTACGATCGGACGATTGCCGCGGTCCGCGATCGGTCGTCGCCGATCGGGATCAGGGCTTGGATCGATCGCAACCCTCGGATCGTCGCCGATCTCGGACGGATCGCCACGGTCCGAGATCGGTCGTGGCCGATCGGGATCAGGGCTTGGATCGATCGCAACCGTCGGATCGTCGCCGATCTCGGACGGATTGCAACTGTCCGAGATAGGTCGTGGCCGATCGGGATCAGGGCTTGGATCGATCGCAACCGTCGGATCTTTGCCGATCGGACCGATTGCCACGGTCCGCGATCGGTCGTCGCCGATCGGATCAGGGCTTGGATCGATCGCAACCGTTGGATCATCGCCGATCTCGGACGGATCGCCACGGTCCGAGATCGGTCGTGGCCGATCGGGATCAGGGCTTGGATCGATCGCAACCGTCGGATCGTCGCCGATCTCGGACGGATTGCAACTGTCCGAGATAGGTCGTGGCCGATCGGGATCAGGGCTTGGATCGATCGCAACCGTCGGATCTTTGCCGATCGGACCGATTGCCGGTCCGCGATCGGTCGTCGCCGATCGGGATCAGGGCTTGATCGATCGCAACCCTCGGATCGTCGCCGATCTCGACGGATCGCCACGGTCCGAGATCGGTCGTGGCCGATCGGGATCAGGCTTGGATCGATCGCAACCGTCGGATCGTCGCCGATCTCGGACGGATTGCAACTGTCCGAGATAGGTCGTGGCCGATCGGGATCAGGGCTTGGATCGATCGCAACCGTCGGATCTTTGCCGATCGGACCGATTGCCGGTCCGCGATCGGTCGTCGCCGATCGGGATCAGGGCTTGGATCGATCGCAAGATCGTCGTCGGACGGATCGCCACGGTCCGAGATCGGTCGTGGCCGATCGGGATCAGGGCTTGGATCGATCGCAACCGTCGGATCGTCGCCGATCTCGGACGGATTGCAACTGTCCGAGATAGGTCGTGGCCGATCGGGATCAGGGCTTGGATCGATCGCAACCGTCGGATCTTTGCCGATCGGACCGATTGCCGCGGTCCGCGATCGGTCGTCGCCGATCGGGATCAGGGCTTGGATCGATCGCAACCCTCGGATCGTCGCCGATCTCGGACGGATCGCCACGTCCGAGATCGGTCATGGCCGATCGGGATCAGGGCTTGGATCGATCGCAACCGTCGGATCGTCGGATCTCGGACGATTGCAACTGTCCGAGATAGGTCGTGGCCGATCGGGATCAGGGCTTGGATTGATCGCAACCGTCGGATCTTTGCCGATCGGACCGATTGCCGCGGTCCGCGATCGGTCGTCGCCGATCGGGATCAGGGCTTGGATCGATCGCAACCCTCGGATCGTCGCCGATCTCGGACGGATCGCCACGGTCCGAGATCGGTCGTGGCCGATCGGGATCAGGGCTTGGATCGATCGCAACCGTCGGATCGTCGCCGATCTCGGACGATTGCAACTGTCCGAGATAGGTCGTGGCCGATCGGGATCAGGGCTTGGATCGATCGCAACCGTCGGATCTTTGCCGATCGGACCGAACGATCGGTCGCCGATCGATCGCGATCGATCGCGGATCGTCGCCGATCTCGGACGGATCGCCACGGTCCGAGATCGGTCGTGGCCGATCGGGATCAGGGCTTGGATCGATCGCAACCGTCGGATCGTCGCCGATCTCGGACGGATTGCAACTGTTTTTTAAATAAATTTATGTAATTAAAAATTTTATAAAATAAATTGCGATGCCATTTATCGTCGCAATTATTAACATTAATTATAAATATTATCATTTATAAATATTAACAAATATTGCGACGCCTTAGCGACACAGTTTAAAAAAAATAAAATAAATATTGCGACAAAATATATGCGTCGCAATATTATTAGAATACATATACTGATTAAAATATTAAAAAATAATTGCGACGCAATTTTCGTCGCAATTATTATAATAAATTTAAATATTTTCATTTAAAAATATTTAAAAAATAATTGCGACGCACTATTGCGTCGCAATATATGTAATAAGTTTTTTTTTAATCAATTTAAATTATTAAAAAAATATTGCGACGCCTTAGCGACGCAATTATTAGAAAATAAAATATTTTTCCCGCCAGGATGATGGCGCCAATTTAGCGACGCGTTAGCGACGCATTTATTGGCGTCGCTATGTTTTCAGAAAATTATTATAAACATTATTAACGATGGATTAGCGACGCCCTAGTGCGTCGCTAAGAAAAAAAAAAAAAAATTTGCAAATTGCGACGCAATTTTGGCGTCGCTAATTACCTATATTTAAGCCCCCCTTTCTCCTTTCCTCCTTCCCGTCTTGACCTAGCCGCCGCCGTGAAACTCCGGCGCATCCCCTCCCGGCTACCCGGCGATCTCTCCGACTCCGGCTACCCGGCGATCTCATCTCAACCAAGGTTAGCCCCAAAAAAAAAAAAAATTTTTTTTTAAACGGCCACGGCCGCTGCCGTGGCCGGCAGTGGCCTGGCCAGGTGGCCAGGCCACTGTAAAAAATTTTTTTTTTAACAGGGGGGAGGGGAGGAAACCCCCCCCCCCTTTTTTTTCCGGCCACGGCCGTGGCCGCGGCCGGACAAGGCGGCCACGGCCGCTGCCGCCGTCTTCTCCGGCCACGGCCGCTGCCGTGGCCGGCAGTGGCCTGGCCACGGTGGCCAGGCCACTGTAAAAAAAATTTTTTTTTAACAGGGGGGAGGGGAGGAAACCCCCCCCCCCCCTTCCCGGCCACGGCCGTGGCCGCGGCCGGACAAGGCGGCCACGGCCGCTGCCGTGGCCGGCAGTGGCCTGGCCACGGTGGCCAGGCCACTGTAAAAAAATTTTTTTTTTAACAGGGGGAGGGGAGGAAACCCCCCCCGTTTTTTCCCGGCCACGGCCGTGGCCGCGGCCGGACAAGGCGGCCACGGCCGCTGCCGTGGCCGTCTTCTCCGGCCACGGCCGCTGCCGTGGCCGGCAGTGGCCTGGCCACGGTGGCCAGGCCACTGTAATCAAAAAAAATTTTTTTTTTTAACAGGGGGGAGGGGAGGAAACCCCCCCCCTTTGTTTTCCCGGCCACGGCCGTGGCCGCGGCCGGACAAGGCGGCCACGGCCGCTGCCGTGGCCGTCTTCTCCGGCCACGGCCGCTGCCGTGGCCGGCAGTGGCCTGGCCACGGTGGCCAGGCCACTGTTTTTTTAACAGGGGGAGGGGAGGAAACCCCCCCCCCCGGCCACGGCCGTGGCCGCGGCCGGACAAGGCGGCCACGGCCGCTGCCGTGGCCGTCTTCTCCGGCCACGGCCGCTGCCGTGGCCGGCAGTGGCCTGGCCACGGTGGCCAGGCCACTGAAAAAAAAAATTTTTTTTTTAACAGGGGGAGGGGAGGAAACCCCCCCCCCCTTTCCCGGCCACGGCCGTGGCCATTTGTCGGCCACGGCCGCTGCCGTGGCCGGCAGTGGCCTGGCCACGGTGGCCAGGCCACTGTAAAAAAAAAAAAATTTTTAACAGGGGGGAGGGGGGAAACCCCCCGCCCCCCCTTTCTTTTCTTGTCCGGCCACGGCCGCTGCCGTGGCCGGCAGTGGCCTGGCCACGGTGGCCAGGCCACTGTAAAAAAAAAAAAAAAATAACAGGGGGGAGGGGGAAACCCCCCCGCCCCCCCTTTCTTTTCTTGTTTGCCGTGGCCGGCAGTGGCCTGGCCACGGTGGCCAGGCCACTGTGAAAAAAAAAAAAAAAATTTTTAACAGGGGGGAGGGGGGAAATGGGCCCTTGATTATTCAATAATATTTGTAATGCAGATTATTTAATTTACATAATATTTATGCAATAATTAATTTAAGCAGAATGTTTATGACAATAGTATTTGTGCATTTATACTCATTTACATTTGTTATGTCTTGATTATTTATATTCTGCTGCAAACTTAATGATGCATTACATTTGAAATGCTAAATAAAATGTTTTGTTGTAATATTATTTAATTTCAGCAACAAATTAGTAGTTTCAATGATTTACATTTTAGTATTCACAAACATTTGTATTTGACACAATAATCTTAAAAAAGTTAGTGATTACATGTATAATTCACAAGAAGTTAAGAATAACAAGCATAAGTTCGATTGTCTTCGGACTTCCATAATCACAGCACTAATTAACCTTTAGACCCGTTTGAGAATTTGTAAGCCTTAGTCTTGCAAATTCTCAAATTGTCCTGGTGGACAGTTTGGGAATATTTTTGTGACATGTTAGTCTGCTAGTAATCATCGTGGGGTGAGATTTCGGTTTGCATTTGCTCATACGTTCTCCTAGTGTGGCTTATATACCACACATTAGGAGAACATATGGGGAAATGCTGCCGAAATTTCAATGTTGCCGATCGATGATAATTAATAGCAGAATAACATATCACAAAAAATATTCTTGAATGGGATAGGGCCTTACCTTGTAGACATGGAGTGAAGGTAGAATTATTTAAGACACTTGAATTCTTGTGAAGTCTAATGACTAAACGCACCGCCTTGCGGCCCGACACAAACTCAAGCCCTCTCTTTAGCCATGAACCTATGCATCGGTCCTTGCTAGCACGCCAAGGATCGTAGCCGTGGCCCCTTGCATGGTAGGGACCTTAGTTACCTAAAAAAAATTTGGGTACTTATAAATGATTTAATTGGTTGTAATTAACCTTAGTTGTGCCCAAGAAATAATTTAGTTATATATTTATTAATACTAATATAGTTTTATTTTTGGTTTCTTTAATTTTACCAGACTTTGTATAAGTCGGTCAAAAATGAGCGGGACTCGCTCATGGATGTATGCAAGGATAAAAGATGGCTTGCTGAATCCAGATTTTCTGAATGGATTGGAAGAATTTATCGCATTTGCATGTAGCCAACCTGAATGGATGGATGGGCCTAGGATTAGGTGCCCATGCAACTTCCACAGGTGTCAGAATAAAGCCTACAGAGATGTGGAAACTGTTAAGGTGCATTTGTGTAAGAAGGGTTTTGTTCCTGATTACTATGTTTGGTACTGTCATGGTGAACCAGAGGATATTCCAGCAGTTGTTATAGGCCAACAAGAGTCAATTCCCGTAGATGAACCATTTGTGAATTTAAACACATATGAACAAATGGTGATGAATGCATCGGGTAATGACTTCAATCAGAATACATTTATGGAAGAACCAAATCCAGAAGCACAACAATTTTACGATATGTTGCGTGCTGCAAATCAAGAATTGTATCCTGGGTGTGAGGGTCATTCCCAGTTCTCTACAGCTGCTCGAATGTTGAATATTAAGGCAGAACATCGATTATCAGAAAAGGCGTTCAATTCTGTAGCTGAGTTAATCAAAGAAATTCTGCCAAATGATAATGTTGCCGCAGACAGTTTTTACGCAACAAAGAAGTTGTTGCGTGGGCTTGGGCTCCCAGTTAATAAGATCGATTGTTGCTTGAACAATTGTATGATATTTTGGGGTGAAGACTCAGAGCTGAGATGGTGTAAGATTTGTGGGCAATCGAGGTTCAAAAACACCGAAGGAGGAGCCGGTACAAGTAGGAGGAAAAGTGTGCCTTACAAGAGGATGCATTACTTTCCTCTTACCCCACGCCTGCAGAGATTATACAGATCTGAGGCAACAGCTGCTGATATGAGATGGCATGCCGAACATGAATCTAAAGAGGATGAAATGCGGCATCCATCAGATTCAAAGGCTTGGAAGCATTTCAATGAAAATCATCCTGATTTCGCTGAAGATATAAGGAATGTGAGATTAGGTCTTTGTACCGATGGCTTCCAACCATTTGGTCAAGCGGGGCAACAGTATTCATGTTGGCCTGTGATACTGACTGTATATAACCTTCCTCCGTGGAAGTGCATGAAAGATACTGCAATGTTTTTAACCGTTTTGGTTCCAGGACCATCAAATCCAAAGGAAAAGATTGATGTCTTTCTGCAACCGTTGGTGGCCGAATTGAAAATGTTGTGGGAAACAGGAGTGGTAGCCTACGACATTTCTATGAAACAAAATTTCTTAATGAGAGCTGCTTTGATGTGGACAATAAGTGATTTTCCGGCATATGCAATGTTGTCTGGTTGGAGCACTGCTGGACGTCTGGCATGCCCTCATTGCATGTATGATTCGGATGCATTTACATTGCAGAAGAGTGGTAAGCAGTCATGGTTTGATAACCATAGGAAGTTCTTGCCCCCAAATCATCCTTACAGGCGTAACTTGATCGCCTTCCGGAAGAACAAAGCAGTCACAAAATTTGCCGAACCGGTTAGGTCCGGCACGGATCTATTTGATTCTATAGAGCATTTGGGGTTGATGTATGCATGGGAACCAGATGCAGATAGAATAAATAGCCGTATATGTAAAGAACATAACTGGAAGAAGCGAAGTATATTTTGGGATTTGCCTTATTGGAGCACAAATCTCATCCGGCACAACTTGGATGTTATGCATATCGAGAAAAATTTCTTTGATAACATATTTAACACGGTGCTAAACATCCCGGGAAAAACAAAAGATACTGCAAAGTCAAGAGAAGAACTTAATCAGTACTGCAGAAGAGGTGATTTGAGAAGGAGTGCCGATGGGACCTATCCTAAAGCATGTTACACTCTTGACAGAAATTCACGAGAAGTTTTATGTAACTGGCTTAGAGGGTTAAAATTTCCAGATGGTTATGCCTCAAATATCGGTAGGTGTGTGGACATGCATAAGCTCAAGTTGTTCGGCATGAAGAGCCACGACTGCCATGTTTTCATGCAACGATTATTACCTATAGCTTTTCGTGAGTTGCTTCCGCAACATGTCTGGAAGGCAATTACGGAGCTCAGCTTATTCTTCAAGGAGTTATCTGCCGCAGTCATTACTTCTGCATCCATGGCAAGGCTTGAGGAGGAAATTCCAATTATTTTATGCAAGCTTGAGCGAATATTTCCTCCCAGTTTTTTTGACTCAATGGAGCATTTACCGGTTCACTTGCCATACGAAGCGAGCATAGCTGGTCCCGTGCAGTATCGCTGGATGTATCCTTTCGAGAGGTAAATATATACATCATTAAGATATGTTGACATTTCAAATATTATTTCATTGCTTGAAAAATTCGTTAATTTTTTGTTGCAACTTTACATATAGGTATCTTAAGAAGTTAAAAAATAATGTGCGTAATAAGGCAAGGGTTGAAGGTTCTATATGCAATGCACACTTGGTCGAAGAAGTTTCAGCTTTTGCCTCGCATTACTTTGAGGGTCACGTCCACACGAGGAGCCGAAATCATGGTCGTAACGATGACGTATGTGTGGACGAAGCAGAAGCTAATGACGGTAGAATATCAATTTTTAAAGCTATCGGCCGTTCATTTGGTGGGCAGAAGTCAAGAAATCTTAGCGATATGGAGTATAATGCAGCACATTATTACATCCTAATGAACTGTCGAGAAGTCGATCCATATATTGAGTAAGTGTATACTTCAATGCTAAATTGAAAATTTAAATTTATAATAATATACCATAATATTTAATTTCTAACAGTAGTTTTCATCCTTTTCATCCCATAAGGATGTTTTGTGATAGACAACGACAGATGAATCCCGACATCAGTCAAGTTGCAATTGGGCAGAAATTAGAAACGGAGTTTGCTTACTGGTTTTATGAATTTGTGAGTAGTATCACTCAATCAATTTCGATAATGGCTTTATTTTTTGAATTGGATGTCAATAGCTTATTAATTTATAGGTCAACGGTCCATGGTCGACAACCGACAATATTTTCATTAAATGTCTATCGCAATGGCCATTGAAGACCGTAACAACCTACTGGCTATTTTGTAAATGGGTACAAATTTCAGATTGAACGATTAGCAGCTTCAAGAGGCACGCAGAACTGGGGCGTGTGTGTAAAGGAGAAAGTGTTGGAGCAAATATGCAGGATTATTATGGAAAGTTAGTAGAGGTGGTTGAAGTTGAATATCCCGGTTGGCCTATGAAACGAACCGTATTGTTTCGTTGTGATTGGTTCGATCCGATAGTTCCTGTGGGCAAAAGGGTTCATAACGACTATAATTTGGTTGAAGTGAACCATCGACGAAGATTGCAGAAATATGACCCATTCATCCTTGCATCCCAAGCTCAGCAAGTCTTTTACTGCGGATATCCAAGTTTGCGCAACGACAAGCGAGATTGGTGGGCCGTTTCTAAAATCGTCCCACGTTCAACAATCGTATTAGAGGAGAGTTCATCAAGTCAATCAGCCGAGTGCCCTGCATTTCAAGAGGATGAGATGGAAATGCATGCAATTGAGGACGACACAAGGGCTCCTGAAACATCACTTAGAGATCCAAGTGGTGATGTCCAAGAAATTGCGGATGCAAATGTTCGGTTTCCTTCCGATGATAATGAAACTGATTCGCAATCCGATACGGCATCGGATGTTGAACCAACATTTCACGAAACAAATGACACCGATTAAACATAAAGGTTTTTTAAAATTTAACTTTTTTTTATAAGTGTTAAATTCTTACATAGTCAATCATTAATCGTAATTTAATTGTGTGAATCTTTAGTATTTTCAGTATGAGGGGCAGAGGTAGATCTACCGACGACAGACGGGTGAGCAGAGACGTAGTTTGGATCCTGCGACATCAGATCACATGAGCGTCGGAGATGGAGAGTTTGGATCTCCAGCAGAGGCGCAGCCTTCGATCTCTGCACCAGTATTACCATCCAGCCGATCGGCACAGACCTCCGAGAGTTCTTCCACCATCGGCCGCACGTACTTCGACTTGATGCTCAGGGGATGTAAGTATATACTAATTAAAAATATTTGTTTATGTTTTTAAGTCATTACTTATAAACTTGCATTTTTTTAACAGATTCATTGAGCAGCATCATGTATCCAGCCACATCAGCGCCGTTTTTCAGAGGCGTGCAGATCCCAGTGGCTACGATTGGCGCCACGTATCGCCAGCCACGAGGGAGTTTTATTTTTCTGAGTTTCAGGTAAACTTATTAAATACAATTTATCAGTGATATAAATTCTTTAAAGTTAATAAATTCAGAAACTAACTGTTTATTTTAATGCAGAAAAAGTTTACGTGGGATCCTGCCAGCCATGATGCCATTAGGGCAGCATGGGAGGCTCTGACGCGACGCCGATACTCCGACATGCTTCATCGTTGGAGGTCATCGGGTCAGCGTCCTGCGCACGTGCCAGAGGGTATTTGGCACGAGTGGCAGCAGGCCTGGGAGTCCGATGGCTGGCGCAGGAGGTCCGCATCAGCCAGCACGAACCGCCGATCTGAGAAGGGCGGTCCTGGCACGGGTCTCTCCCGTCATACTTCGGGCTCCATTTCGATTCAGGAGCACAGACGGCGTATGGTAAGAAAACATAAATATTTTAATTACTATTTTAGTTATTTACAAATATTTGTATTAATATCATTTTTTTATTGTTATAGTCTGAGCAGGAGGGCGGAGATCCTGGTGAGTTTCGTCTATTCAGGGCGACACACACCAGGAGGGACGGTTCCTGGGTCGACACGCGATCACGGGAGGTTGCGGTAAGAAATTAGATTTATGTAGTATCTGTTTAATTTCTAAAATTTTATTTCGAGAAATTTATTAACTCATTTATTGTTGATTTCATAATTTCAAGACACGAGTCGAGGAGCTTCGCTCCCAGGCATCGCAGGTCGACTCTACTGATGGGGAGACGCCCGTCGAACTCTCAGCAGAGGAGAGTCGACGTGTGTTTTTGGAGGCTGTTGGTGCCCAGCCACGAGACCGCAGGGTCTATGGTCTGGGCACTAGAGCTTCTACATTTTTTCCCCATCAGGCCTCCAGCTCGCGAGTTCCTGTGATCTTCCTCCCGAGCGTTTAGAGGAGCTTCGCAGATCTATTGCAGAGGAGGTTCGCAGGAGGTCGAGCAGGATTTTGAGGATCGTATGCGAGGCCGGGATCAGGAGGTTGCAGACATGCGAGATGAGATGCATTATTTGCGGGATATGGTTAGCCGCTTGTCGCAGAGTCTTCAGCCTCCACAGCCTCCACGTGATCGTTCAGATTCTTGATGTATTTTTTTTTCTTTTTTTATGTTGTAAAAACTTCAAAATTTTAATATATAAATTATTTTTTGAAATTTATTATTGTTTGGATTGAGTGAAAAATGTTTGTATCAATATTTAGATTTAACGAAATTGTATTAACCGTTTTAATTTTTAATCATTTAAATTTTTTAAAAAAAAATTTGCGACGCATTAGCGACTGAATTGCATCGCTAATATTTTTAAAATATTATTATTAAATATTGCGACGCAATGACCTGGCATCGCAATAATTTAAAAAAAATTTAATAGCGACGCATTAGCGACTAAATTGAGTCGCTATTTTATCTAAAAATTATTTTAAATATTGCGACGCAATGACCTTGCGTCGCAATATTTTAAAATAATTTTATTTGCGACGCATTAGCGACTCAAATTGCGTCGCTATTATAAAAATATTATTATTAAATATTGCGACGCGACGCTAATTTGCGTCGCAATATTGCGACGAATATTGCGATGCAATTTTGCGTCGCAATATTTAATAATAATTTAAAATTTAATTTTTAAATTTAGCGACGCATTTGATGCGTCGCAATATTGCGACGCAATGTGCGTCGCAGCGTCGCAGAGAGTCGCAATATTGCGACGCAATTGCGACAAAAGGGTATTGCGACGGACAGTTGAGCGACGCCCTCATTGCGTCGCTATTGCGTCGCAATATCATGTTTAGCGACGCAATTGCGACGCATTTGGGCGTCGCAGAGAGTCGCAAAATCTTTTGTAGTGAATGATCTATTTGGAACACTTTTAGATTGCATCTATATAGAGGCTAATTTGAGAAAAGGATGGAACAAATTGGCAATAGCACTCACATGATATGAACGATACTTTAAAATCTTTCTTGAGAAGAAGGTATTCTTGAGAAGAAGATATTGATTGTATCAATCCTATGTTAGGTATTGGCTGCATTTATCCTCCATAATAAGATATTAATCCTTCATATGATATGCAAGAGATGTTATAATTTTTTTGAGGTGAAGATATTTATCCTTTATATGATATGAAAGAGATTTCAAAAAATTTTTTAAGAAGAAGATATTGATTGTATCTACCTCCATAAGATAATTATCCTTTCATATGGCATGAAAAAGATTTTAAACTCTTTTTTAGAGAAGATAATATCAACAGTATCTATTCTCTATGGCTGTGTTTGGATATCAAAAAGTTATTCCGGGAATAGAAATATGTATTCCAGTGGAATAGCTTATTCCTCTTGTTATTCCATTATTGGCCCAGATGACAACCCAAGAGGGGGGGGGGGTGAATTGGGTTCTTCAAAAAATTAGCCTTTTAAAATCGTTTGCTTAAGAAGAATGAAGGCAAATGCAATGTAAATACAAAGTGCAGTGAATAAAACAGAGATAGAGATAGAGTCAATGAAAGCACGGCAAACACAAAGATTTTATAGTGGTTCGGTGTATCCAACACCTACGTCCACTCCCAAGATTTACTTGGGTCCACACTATAATCAACCTGATTACAACCGAGTTGTTTTACAAGCTCACAACTCAAACTTGTTGTTTTCCCGGGCGCACAACGAACCCAGCTGATTTTCCGGGCTCACCAGCACAAAAACCCTAACACAAGCTATCCCAAGCTTGTATCGAGGTAAGACTACCTCCACTAGTTCAATCCCCCAGATTGAACTAGATACAAACAATAGAAATAGTGTTTTTCAAATACACAGCTCCTTAATGAGCAGATAATCAAATAAAAATAACAAGGTTTAGAAAAGCATGATTTGTAGTTGGTTGGCTTTTGAGCTTTTCTTCTTTTCTTCTTTTCTTCTTCTCCTTGTTGGGTTGAATCAAGCCTCAGCTCCGATTCTTCACAGTTGAAGCAGTTGAGAAGGGTTGAAAAGCAAGAAACTTATCCTCTTTCTCCAATTTGGGAAATCCACCAAAACTTTGATTTGAATGCCTTGGATTCCTCTTGAGCGTTTTGGAGTGGAGTGGATTTGAGCTAGAAGGTTTTCCTCTTGAGATTCAGGCTCTCTCTTTTTTGGATTTTTGGATTGGGATTTCTTTATTTGTTCTCTGTTTTTTCGTTTTCCGTTCTTGCTCTTTTGAATGATAGTCTTCCCTTTTTATAGATTTCTTTCAAGCCATTTTTGGAAGAAAACTATCCGTTGGAGTGTACCTTGTAACAAAATATATCCGTTAGAATAAAATAAAATAGAAATATTACCATTAGAGCTGATCTGGCAATTTGATTTTTCGTTCCAGATGGGTTGG
Source organism: Calamus simplicifolius (assembly GCA_900491605.1). Classification (NCBI taxonomy): domain Eukaryota; kingdom Viridiplantae; phylum Streptophyta; class Magnoliopsida; order Arecales; family Arecaceae; genus Calamus; species Calamus simplicifolius. The sequence goes on along the minus strand of UESW01001446.1, from coordinate 291,619 downwards.
AGTCGACTCTAACTTTTCTGGAGTCGGCTCTAACTCGAAACACTTTAATCCGTTATTTTTGGAGTTATCTCTGACTTTTCTGGGATCGACAAGAAACTTTTCTGGAGTCGACTCTAACAGACCCGGAGTCGACTCTAAATCGGGGCCAGAAAAATCAACGTTCTGTTTCTTCTGTGAGAGTCGGCTCTAACAGTCTCGGAGTCGACTCTAACTTCCGTGCCAGATTCGGATTCGGCTCTGTGATTCTCGGAGTCGACTCTAATGTCTGCAATCTTACCTAGACATTAGATTCGATCCAGAACATGATGTAACTCCTGATTTTGATCATTCAATAGACTTACAATCTGAAACACTTAATCAAAATCATTAGAGCCTCCATTAGTTATACTCAAATAGTTTTGTTAATCATCAAAATCATCAATTGGGTCAACATCCATATTTTTGTTTGGATGAAAATCTGGTATTCCATGTTATTTCAGTGCAATTAATGCAGTGTTATTCCAAATGGTGTTTGTATGACGTGGGAATAAGCAGGTATTCCACTTGAAATAGATGAAGTATTTTTCTAAAATTCCAAAAATGCCCCTTGACCATTTGATGGGAAAAAATTGTTTATCATTTTATTTTTTCTCACGTTGACTTTATTAAATTATTTGTTATTAGTAAATAAAATCCTAAAAATATCTACATAGCAAACTTAATTAATGATTGCATTATAAAAATTAATACAGCTTTAAATAAACAGATTTGTTAAAATTTTTCATAATAACTGAGTAATTTTATATTAATTAATAAATTAATTAAGAATTTTTTAAAAATCCCAAACATACCCCTGGAATCAATGAGAAGGAAAACTAGTTTATCAATTTTTTTCTTTAATGTAATTATTAAAATAATTTAATTATTAGAGGAAAGGGAGGAAGAATGAGGCGGTGGAAAATATCGGCCTTTTAAAAATCCCTCGGCTGCTCCTGGAATAACAATAGTGGCTGAAAATGTTATTCCATGGGGTGCCGTGGAATTAGATGAGGGGATAAGCTGCGTTGATAGGAATAAGGAAAGCTGTGGGGGCCCATGAGCGCTATAAAACATCGTTTGAGGGAATAAGCTGGAATAAAGCCCTATTTTAGGCAGGAATAGGGCATCCAAACACAGCTTATGAGCTATCCCCTTCTTTTTTTTTTTGTACAAGCGGGTGATCACACTGATCTAGTGTGAGTCAGTCCAGATAGGTCAGAAAATAAAATCTATTTAAGTACAAAAGGGTAGGGGTCACCCTGCTTTCAAATCCAAATCCTAGAACGATAAGCCACCGAGACCGCAATCCAGTCAGCTGCAGAGTTAGCTTTCCGAAAGACATGATGGATGCGAACTCCGTAAGCTTCCTGAAGGGTGGCCCGGATGTCATGTAGTAGTGGGTTTATTGCAACCTGATCATCGTTATCCTGCCGAAGCCATCGGATAACAGTAAGAGAATCCCCCTCAATGAGGAGACTGTGAGCACGAAGGATCAGAGTGGTGTAGGAGATACCTGCCCAGGATGTATATAGCTCAGCCAGCGGAACAAAGCAATCCAGAAGGCCTAGGCCGCTAGCAGCCAGCATAGCACCGTCAAACCCACAAATTGTAAAAGCTGAGCCAACAAGTCTGCCCCGAACACTACCGTCAAAGTTGATTTTAACAAACCCTGGGGGTGGGGGCTCCAAAGAGATGAAAACCGTATGCTGGTTCACTGCCGAAGTAGCAGAGGAACCCCAGTGGCTAAGACTGTCAAAATCTGAAGTAGATCGATGGTGAGTGTATTCCATGGATAAGGAGATAGCTTTTCTAGAAGTCATGTGCGGAGATACATGATCACCAGTGAAGACAAAAAGGTTCCACAAAATCCAGATCTGATAAGCTGTGTAGGTCCAGATGGCGACTTGCTGCTGGGTGTCCCTCCGAATATCACACAAAAGAGTCGCACGCTGAGAAACAGTGCAATCCTGCCCAATGTGATAGCCAATAATCTACCAAATCTGTCTAGCTCTGGGGCAGGTGAAGATAGCATGATCAGTAGTCTCCTCCTCCTATCCGTACACATGGCAAGTAGGCTGGATAGAAAACCCCCTTCCGAAGAGCATGGAACAGGTTGGAAGGCAGTCTCATGCAAGCTTCCACATAAAAAGCTGAATCCTGAGATGGATAAGAAGCCGCCAAATCAATGCCATATTCATCCTATGCTGAGCGTGTGGCCTATATTTTTTCATAAGATCCCTGACAGGAGCACTGGGGAGACAGGATCTCTTACATAGTCTGGTATCAGCTGTGTGTCCCGGAATGAGAGGAATAGAGAGGATCCTTCGAGCAAGCTTGTCACCGAAGAATTGGGACACCATGGGGATGTTCCAGGAGGAGTGGTCCTGAGAGATCAAATCATTGATTCTCAAGCTGCTAGGAACATTATTACTGATAAAAGTAGGCCAGCGAGAAAGGGGAATGTCAACAATCCACGCATCTTGAACAACATCTACCAAAGAACCATCACCAATCATCCAAGAGATGTTATTCAAGACAGTCGAAGCATGATGACATACCTCTTTCCAGAAGAAAGAATGTCCCCGAGCTGACTAAAAATTCATAGAGGATGACCTATCTCCATATCTAGCTCGCATAAAAGAGCTCCATAAAGAATGCGGTTCAAGAAGGAACCGTGTAGCATGCCTTGCCATCAGAGCCTCACTCCTCACAGTCAGCGACTGAATGCCAAGGCCACCCTCAGAAATCGGCAAGCAAACAGTGTCCCAAGCAAGCAAATGGACACCATTCCCATCCTGTCTAGAGGCCCAAAGGAAATTCCTGAAGCTCCTCTCTATCCTTCTCAAACACGTCAATGGGATAGCAGAGTTAGACAGGAGATAAAGAGGAAGAGAGGTGAGGACTATCCGTAAGAGGGTAATCCTAGCCATCATGGATAGCCAGCAACCTGCCATCCATCAAGTTAGTCACGGACCCGACGCTCTAGGTCAATGTAATCACTGCATCTAGGCCGTCTTCCCGTGATAGGGATCCCCAAATAAAATAGGCGTTCAGTCTGTTTAGTAATGCCCAAGGTTCGGATGATGGGTGCTTTAGTAATATCAGTGATCCTCGAGCTGAAGCAGATAGAGGATTTCTGTAAATTAATCTTCTGACCAGAGGCCTGACAGTAGCGCTGAATAATGGATGCAAAGGTGGTCGCATTATGGATAGTAGCCTTCCTTAGCAAAATGCAGTCATCAGCAAATAGAAGATGGGATACCGTTGGGTCTTGGGGGCCTGCAGAGAAAGGGGCAATACATAAGTCCTGCTGAGCCTGAGAGAGCGAGCGAGATAGATCATCAGCAGCGAGGATGAACAGGAAGGGGGATAATGGGCCTGCTGTAGCCCCATAATAGAGTGGAAAATATCCGTTTGGCTACCATTAATAAGAAGAGAGAATGACGGCCTATGAATGCACGCCCAAATCCAGTCAATAAAGAGACCATCAAACCCAAATTCCTGAAGAGTGTGGTACAGAAAAGCCTAACTCAATCTATTATATGCTCGTTCCATGTCCAACTTAACAGTCATAAGATTCTGACCACGAGAGGATCTCTGTAGGTCATGCATAAATTCCTGGGCAATGAGAATATTGTTAGTAATACATCGCACTATGATAAAAGCTCCCTGCTCGATCAGGGCCAATAAGATGAAGAATGATTATCTGCATGCGAGAGACTAGGATCCGCGTATGGACCTTGTAAAATGTGGTAAAGAGGCTAATGGGACGATAACTTAATGGAGTGGAAGAATCCGAACGCTTCTTTAAAACGGCAAAAAAATATTAGTAACATGAAGTCGTTAGACACATGGATTAAAATACGGCAAAGCCATGCTACCTTCGTTTTTCCCAACTAACACACGGGCGCAATCCTTCCCCTGTTTACGTGAGGAGTTCCGGTTTGAAACCCGAATTTTGGTCGGAGCGGATTAAAACGGATCGAACTATAAACCCGACCCGTTAGCACTTCTCCTACTACCGTACCGCACTTCCCATCCGTTTTAATAGACCTCCGTCTCCTCGCCTTTCTATCGTTCTTCCTCTGTTCCATTTCTCTCCGCGTCACATAAGAGAGAGAGTAAGAACTCTATCTCCATTTTTTCCCCCCTTGATTTCTCTTCTCTTTTACCTTCAAAATACTTTTATCAACGGATTCTATCAATCATAAACCCGTCAGAGCTTCTTTTGTTTTCTTTTTTTGATCAAGTTAATTCGATGAATTTCATTTTACAAGTCGATGCTCTTCGTCCTCTTGAAACCCTAGGATCTTCTTGTGGTTCTTGGTTTGGAATGCAGTAAAATTAAGGACGTGATTGTCTCGATCGAAATCCTCTTCCTTTTTTTTTTCCTTTTTTGTTCCCCCCTAATAATCCTAAGTAATCCCTTCTTGATTGCAAGAAAGACAATGCCAAGATCGATATTGTTTCATTGATTTCAGGTTTGAGTGTTCGAGAATTCATCGATCATTTCTGCGGGAGCGAGCGCCAGCGAGGCGATGAGGGAAGTCCCGGAGACCAGCAGGAACGAGCCCCCGCGGACGATCGTCCTCAAGAGCTCGGACGGCCAGGAATTCGAGGTCGATTTGGCGATGGCGAAGCAATCGGGGATGATCAAGAGGAGGATCGACGCCGGATGCGTGGAAAGAAGCGTGCCCCTCGCCAATGTCGATGGCCCGGTGCTCGCCAAGGTGGTGGAGTACTGGAAGCAGCACGCCAGCGGGAAGGAGGACGGCGATCTCAAGGAGTGGGACAAGGAGTTCGTGAAGGGGCCCAAGGAAGAGCTGTTCGAGGTGATCATGGCGGCCAAGTACCTCGACATCGACCCGCTGTTCGACCTCTGCTGCCAGTCCGTGGCTGACACCATCGAGCACATGTCGGTGGAGGACGCCCAGGAGTACTTCGGGATCGTGAGCGACTTCAACCCAGGAGGAGAGGCCACGGTAAGCAGCGAGAATTACTGCGACATCTATCAGCGTCTTAGGCTGATAAAGAGGACTATCACTAGGCCTATTGAATAAGGCAAATTGTTTCCGCCTTCTTTGGGACCGCATGCTTTGCAATCTCAGCGTCTTCTATTTCTTTCAAAGTTGTCAATAAAGTATCTAGCAAGAGACTGGTTTGAGTTCTTGTGCTGTGGATTGTTCTTAGACTCGTGATTGAGATCTTGTGCTGTGGATTGTTCTTGGGCTGGCTGTTTTCCTGGCACTTCTTTCATAAATTTCACTGGCTTTCGTTCGCAGCAAATAATATGTTGTTAGATGATTTTATATAAATAGTTCCGTAAAAGATGGAACTATAACTTTTAGTTCTATTATTTAGTTCTTTAACTTTCAAATTTTGTTATACATACTTGTTGCTGCGGAAATTCATTCTCCGACTTGGTGCGCTTCCGGCTCTAAGTCCGAACTCTGATCTTGACGTCCGGGGTGAAACTGCAAGACAGTCCGCGCTCGCAAAGGATTTTCTTGGGGTTGTCTTCTGCGGGGACCCTCCGACGCCCAAATCAGTGGAGATTCACGTAGGCAGATGTGAGGAAAAGACTTTTCACAGAAGAATCTTCCTTCAAGCTCTCGATCGGAGCTCTAATGGAGTAATTGATTTCGTAAAGCCAAGTGAATATGCAAGGTCATTTTGTGCGTACCTGAGAGGTATAAGTGTTGTGGTATTTATAGAGGATCACCTAATTCCCTGGGCGCGTCGTGGGAGCCGAAAGTTGTTATGATTTGAAACGGATCCGAATCGAGTTTGTTACGAGATCAGTATGATTTGTTTCTTGTCAGTTAGAGGATCGACGCAAGGAGAGCTGGGTGATGCCTTGGGGCTCCACGATTGCGTAAGCTCTAGGCCACTCCCGCGTATGATTCTCTGTTTGGAATCTTATTCCGTTTCAGCGAATAGGGACTCTCTCGTGGCGGATTCTACAGAGGTATTTTAAATGCCGTGGCTGCCTGGATGAGGAATAGCTTGATTTTCTAAAGTGTAAAATGGATCGGCTCGAATGACCAAGGAATAAGGATGGCTCGGCTTAGATGGCCAAAGCATAAGGATAGCTCGGGTTACCGAGGAATAAGGATAGCTCGGCTCAGATGGCCGAAGCATAAGGACGGTCTGGGTTGTCAGGGTGACCCGACCTCATCAAAGCTGATTTGACCTTGTCGCTAGAATGTCATGCCAGCTAGCAAGCGGGGTGTTTGGATTGGGCGTGACCTCATCGCTGATGTGAGTGATCAATAACACAATAACGATTTTACCCCTCATCACATGCCCTCCACTCCCTAGTTCGAAGTGTAATTTCGGACATAGGGAGTAGAATTCTGGAGCAATCTTATTTGGGGGATTCAAAAAGGCGGGCAATAATGATCTCGTAAATGACGGGCCACTATTTCGTTATCATTTTCTGCCATGGCTCGAGAAAAAGATGCATAGTTTATCGCAAGCTGCGATTGTGGAGCTCCACGTGGCGGGGTTCCTTTATTTCTGGCGCCCGTATCGGGATTTCTGGCATCTAGGGCTTTCTTTCTGAAACGCTTATTTAAAGAGGCCTATGGCGGCGCTTGTTCTACAATGCTCCTTCATCATGTTACAGAGATTTTCTACTCTATCTCTAAGCCCTTGCTTGCCTGTTCGTGTCTTACCCCCCGTTTAGTCAATATGAGTGGTTCAGGCGATGCTGCTTCCGAGATCGCTCTAGAGGATTTGGGTAGAATCCGCCGTCTTTACAGAGTTCCTGGGATGTAGCCTTATGAGCACCGAGGACGAGGATCGGGTTTCAACCGAGCTGAGCTGGGGAGTTTTCTTCTACGAGGAGAGCTTGAGAGTAGGTCTCTGATTCCCTCTTCACCCATTGATACAGGAGGTGATGAGGTTCTACAACATATGTGCAACGATGGTGGCCCCAAACAGTTGGCGAAACCTTGTTGGGTTCGTCTCGATGTGCAGTCATGTTGGGGCGACTGCAACTCTTCCCCTATTCCGCGTTTGCTACAACCTGGTCTCTGGAAGGAGCTCTGAGTGGCCCTATATCGGCCCCCGGAAGTCATTCAAGATGATTTCCGATAACCCTTCTTCGATAAAGGGGTGGAAGTCTCGATTTCTCATTGCCGAAGGAAATATCGGCTCGGATTTTCCGAGAGGATGGGGCAATTATGTGAAGGACCCGAAGGCGCGTTTGGATTTGAGCGATCAAGAGAAAAGGGATCTGGCTACCCTTCGTAGTGGTCAGGAGGTATCGGCTAGCACTTTGTTAGCTGAGGAGGCTCTCTTCGCCGCCGGGATTAGCTCTGTCGATCCTCAAGGTAAGTGTATCCTTTTTTCTTTTATCACGACGGTCGGCTTGTTCAGGTATTCCCATTTGGTTGAACCATTTTCTGCATTTTCTGCCGAAAGGTCGACGTTTGTGGGTCGGATGAAGAAGGAGTCAGGCAAGCGCCAAAGGGGCTCCAGTTCTGGGGACAAACATGGATTCGAGAAGAGGTCTCGTCCTTCCTGGCCTCGCTCGAAGGGGTCGAAGAAAGATGGCATCAGTTACCGCTCTCCCACCCCAATAAGGGAGGTAGCGGGAGCGCAAACCGTGGTCGACGAGCCCCCCTTACTAGAGGGGAGCAAAGCAGCATAGGAAATCATTGGGGGGAGCTCGGGGGGAGCCATCGAGGTTTCTCCCCTCCAAATAGTAATTGTATCAGACGATGAAGAGGAGATGTCACCGGTATGTCCGGCGATCCCTCCGCCAGATGTTTTCAGTCACCGGCGGTGGGGAGCCCATTGCGTATGGAGGAGACCTCTGCTCAGATGGAGGGGTCAGAAGAGGCAGTGACGGCTGCCGAAGCTCAAGTGGAGCTACCTGTCGAAAGGTCGATGGAGGTCGTGCCTCCTCCTGCTGAAGGTCCCCCCTCCGCGGTTCTCAGGGACGTTGTGGGGGAGGTAGAAGCATCAGTAGAAGAAGAAGAAGAAGAATCATTGAACGAAGGGGATGCTCGGGTCGAGGGTCCTTTGGTTGGGGCTGAGGACCCGCAGGTTAGAGTCCTAGCAGAGGAGGCCGAGCGGATGATTTCTCGGGCCGAAGTTCCTCAGGCTAGTTCTTCATGAATGAGCTCTTTTATCCATAGCTCGGAGGTGGATGATATGCTCACTGCCTTGATGAAATCTGTTTTGCGCGCGGGGGGAAGTTCCTTGATGGGCGAGCCTGCCGCCGAGGATATCATGGATGCGGCTTTCGATCGGCTTGGGGCACCAAAGGATGTTTTCCTTCTGCCTGAAATCAATAACGCTACCCTTATGACGATGGCTTCAAATTATGTCTCTCGGGTAAGTTGCTGTACCAAGGTTGTAGTTCCTGATTAGTCAGTCGGATCATGATTTCTTACTGGTGCTTTTCTCGTAGAATGCTTTGGTAACAAGGGCGCTGACTTAGCGCTTGAATTTGGCCACTGGGGCCTACGCTCAGGCCAGGAAGGAAGCGGCCTCCCTTCGGGCGAGGGTAGATTCAACTAGCCAACTTTCCAGGGCCTTGGCACTCGTGAAGGCAGATCTTAAAAGGACGAGCGAGTCTTACTGACTTGCAGCCGAAAGGGCCTCCCGATTAGAGGTTCAGGTCAAAGAGCTTCAGGGTTTTCGCGAATAATCGGATAAGGCATGCCTAGAATTATCTCAGATCAAGGCTAAATACGACGGCAAAATCAATGCCATGGAGCAACATTTCGATAAGAGGTGGGGCCAACTGAGGGCCAGTCATACTACGGAGAAGAATAGTTGGGGTAGGAAACTGGAGGAGGAGCGTAGATGCCGACAGCAGCGGGACCAACTCGCCGATATGGAGAATCGGATGAAGTGGCAGAGTGAGCAAATTGCTCGGCTCACCGATGATCACTACAAGAAAATAATGAAATAGCGACGCAATTTTAGCGACGCAATGATGCGTCGCTAAAATTGCGACTACATTGCGACGCCTCCGCGTCAAAAAAACATTGCGACGCAAATAGCGACGTATTAGCGACTCAATACACCATAAAATTTAAAAAAAAAACTTTAAATTTAGCGACGTAAAAATGCATCGCAATATTTATAAAATATATTTTTTTAAATATTATTAAAGGAATAAAATATTGCGATGCAGCTAAGTGCGTCGTAATGTTTTTAAAAAATTAATTATGTTAAATAGCGATGCAATAAACATAAAATAAGAAAAAATATATTTAATATAGCGACGCAAAAATTACGTTGCAAATATTAATAAAAAAATTGATTTTTATAAAATATAAATTTAAAATAAAAATATTGCGACGCAACTCAGTGCGTCGCAATTTATTTGAAAAACAATAATTTTATATAGCGACGCATTAGTGACACAATAGACCAGAAAATTGTAAAAATTAATTTTAAGTTAGCGACGCACTAATTGCATCACAATTATTTTAAATAAAATTAATTTGTATAAATTAATATAAAAAAAATATTGCGACGCAAATAGTGCGTCGCAATTTTTTTAAAAACTTAATTATTTTAAATAGCGATGCAATAAATCAGAAAAATATGAAAATTATTTTTAAATTTAGCGACGCAATAATTGCATCATAATTAATTTAAATAAAATTTATTTTAAGAAAATAGTATTATGAAATAAAAATATTGCGACGCAATCTAATGCATCGTAATGTTTTGTTAAAAATAAATATGTTAATTAGCGATGTAATAGCGATGCAATAAAACAGTAAAGTAATAAAAAAAATTTTTATTTAACGATGCAAATTAATGTGTCGCAATATTTTAAAAGAAATTCATAATGCCAAATTAGCGAGGCATTAGCGACGCAATAAATTAGAAAATATAATTAAAAATTAATAATGTCCGAGATCAGTCGTCGTCGACCGTGATCGATAATGGCTTCGATCGATCGCAACCATCGGTTGTCGCCGATCGGATCAATCGCGACGGTCCGAGATCGCTCGTCGCCGATCGGGATCGATCATGACTTGGATCGATGGCAACCATCGGATCATCGCCGATCGAGATCGATCATGGCTTCGATCGATCGCAACCATCGGATCGTCTCCGATCCGATCGATCGTGATAGTCCGAGATCGGTAGTCGTCGACCGGGATCGATCATGGCTTCGATCGATCGCAAGTACCGTCGGATCGTTGCCGATCCTATCGATCGCGATGGTCCGAGATAGGTCGATGCCGACTGGGATCGATCATGGCTTGGGTCGATCGCAACCGTCGGAACATCGCCGACCAGGATCGATCATGGCTTCGATCGATCGCAACCGTCGGATCATCGCCGATCCGATCGATCGCCACAGTCCGAGAGAGGTCATCGCCGATCGGGATCGATCATGGCTTGGATTGATCGCAATCGTCTTGGATCGATCGCAACCGTCGGATCCGACCGGATCGATCATGGCTTGGATCGATCGCAACCATCAGATCGTCGCCAATCCGATCGATCGCGATGGTACGAGATAGGTCACGCCGACCGGGATCGATCATGGCTTGGGTCGATCGCAACCGTCGGATCATCACCGACCGGGATTGATCATGGCTTGGATCGATCGCAACCGTCAGATCATCACCGACCGGATCGATCATGGCTTCGATCGATCGCAAGTACCATCGGATCGTCACCGATCCGATCGATCGCGACGGTCCGAGATAGGTCATCGCCGACCGGGATCAATCATGGCTTGGATCGATCGCAACCATCGGATCGTCGCCGACCAGGATCGATCATGGCTTGGGTCGATCGCAACCGTCGGATCATCGCCGACCGGGATCGATAATGGCTTCGATCGATCGCAAGTACCGTCGGATCGTCGCAGATCCGATCGATCGCGACGGTCCGAGATAGGTCGACGATGACCGGGATCGATCATGGCTTGGGTTGATCGCAACCGTCGGATCATCGCTGACCGGGATCGATCATGGCTTGGATCGATCGCAACCGTCGGATCATCGCCGATCGGGATCGATCATGGCTTCGATCGATCGCAAGTACCATCAGATCGTCGCCGATCCGATCGATCGCACGGTTCGAGATAGGTCGTCACCGACCGGGATCGATCATGGCTTGGATCGATCGCAACCACCGGATCATCGCCGACCAGGATCGATCATGGCTTGGATCGATCGCAACCGTCGGATCATCGCCGATCGGGATCGATCATGGCTTCGATCGATCGCAAGTACCGTCGATCGTCGCCGATCTGATCGATCGACGGTACGAGATAGGTCGACGCCGACCGGGATCGATCATGGCTTGGGTCGATCGCAACCGTCGGATCATCGCCAATCGAGATCGATCATGGCTTGGATCGATCGCAACCGTCGGATCATCGCCGACCGGGATCGATCATGGCTTCGATCTATCGTAAGTACCGTCGGATCGCCGATCCGATCGATCACGACGGTCCGAGATAGGTCGTCGCCGACCGGGATCGATCATGGCTTGGATCGATCGCAAACATCGGATCGTCACCGACAAGGATCGATCATGGCTTGGGTCAATCGCAACCGTCGGATCATCGCCGACCGGGATCGATCATGGCTTGGATCGATCGCAACCGTCGGATTGTCGCCGACGGGATGATCATGGCTTGGATCGATGGCAACGTCGGATCATCGCCGATCGAGATCGATCATGGCTTCGATCGATCGCAACCGTCGGATCATCGCCGATCCGATCGATCGCGACAGTCCGAGATCGGTAGTCGTCGACCGGGATCGATCATGGCTTCGATCGATCGCAAGTACCATCGGATCGTCGCCGATCCGATCGATCGCGACGGTCCAAGATAGGTCGACGCCGACCGGGATCGATCATGGCTTGGGTCGATCGCAACCATCGTATCATCGCCGACCAGGATCGATCATGGCTTCGATCGATCGCAACCGTCGGATCGTCGCCGATCTGATCGATCGCCACGGTCCGAGAGAGGTCGTCGCCGATCAGGATCGATCATGGCTTGGATCGATCGCAACCGTCGGATCATCGCCGACAGGATCGATCATGGCTTGGATCGATTGCAACCATCGGATCATCGCCGATCGGATCGATAATGGCTTCGATCGATGCAAGTACCGTCGGATCGTGCCGATCGATCGATCGCGATGGTCCGAGATAGGTCGACGACGACCGGATCGATCATGGCTTGGGTCGATCGCAACCGTCGGATCATCGCCGACCGGGATTGATCATGGCTTGGATCGATCGCAACCGTCGGATCATCACCGACCGGGATCGATCATGGCTTCGATCGATCGCAAGTACCATCGGATCGTCGCCGATCCGATCGATCGCGATGGTCCGAGATAAGTCGTCGCCGACCGGGATCGATCATGGCTTGGATCGATCGCAACCATCGGATCATCGCCGACCAGGATCGATCATGGCTTGGGTCGATCGCAACCGTCGGATCATCGCCGACCGGGATCGATCATGGCTTCGATCGATCGCAACCGTCGGATCATCGCCGACCGGGATTGATCATGGCTTGGATCGATGGCAACCGTCGGATCATCGCCGATCGAGATCGATCATGGCTTCGATCGATCGCAACCATCGAATCATTTTTAATTATTAAAAAAAAGTTATGAAAAAGTTTTAAAAAATATTAAACAAATATTGCGACGCCGTAGCAATGCATTTTAGAAGAAAAAATAAACAAATATTGCATCGCAATTATTTTTAGTAAATATAATTTTTATCAGTATTAATAAATAAAAAAAATATAATATTATGATGCATAAGTTGCGTCGCAATGTTTTTTAATAAATATATGTAATTAAAAAGTTTAAAAAAATATTACGACGCAATTTTGAGTCACAATTATTATCATAAATTATAAATATTATCATTTATAAATATTAAAAAATTATTGCGACCGTAGCGATGCATTTTAGAAAAAAAAAAATATTGACGCAATGTATGCGTCGCAATTATTTTTAGTAAATATGATTTTTATCAGTATTAATAAATAAAAGAAATATAATATTGCGACGCATAAGTTGCATCGCAATGTTTTTTAAATAAATATATGTAATTAAAAAGTTTAAAAAAAATATTGCGACGCAATTTTGCATCGCAATTATTATCATAATTATAAATATTATCATTTATAAATATTAAAAAATTATTGCGATGCCGTAGCGATGCATTTTAGAAAAAAAATAAATAAATATTGCGATGCAATGTATGCGTCACAATTATTTTTAGTAAATATGATTTTTATCAGTATTAATAAATAAAAAAAATATAATATTGCGACGCATAAGTTGCATCGCAATGTTTTTAAATAAATATATGTAATGAAAAAGTTTAAAAAAATATTCGATGCAAAATTGCGTCGCAATTATTATCATAAATTATAAATATTATCATTTATAAATATTAAAAAATTATTGCGACGCATTGTATGCATCACAATTATTGTCATAAATTATTATTTTAATCAATTAAAAATATTAAAAAAATATTGCGACGCCTTAGCGATGCAATTTCTAGAAAATAAAAATAATTTTTCCGCCAGACATTGGCGCCAAGTTAGCGACGCATTAGCGATGCAATTAAATGCATCGCTATTTTTTTCATAAAATTATAATAAAGCCAAATTAACGATGGATTAGCGACGCATTGATGCGTCGCTAATACATAATAAATTTTAAAAAAAATATTGCGACCGATTAGCGACGCAATTAATTGCGTCGCTAATTACTCATATATACAGTCCGGCCTTCTCTTCTTCTTCCCCGTCTTGACCTAGCTGCCGCCCTCCCCAAAAAAAATCCGGCTCCCCCGTTCGCTGCTCCGGCTCCCCCCTCTGGTGCTCTGGCTCCCGGCGGTCTCCTCCAACTCCGGCGTCTCCTCTCGACCGAGGTAAGCCCCCCCACCCTCTTACAATTTTTTTTTTGTAATAATTTTCCTCCGGCCACGGCCAAGACCGTGGCCGTCTTCTCCGCCACGGCCGCTGCCGTGGCCGGCAGGCCACTGTCAAAAAATAAAAAAAAAAATTTGGTAACAGGGGGGGTGGGGAAACCCCCCCATTTTGTCTTCTCCGACCGCGGCCACTACCGTGGCCGGCAGTGGCCTGGCCACGGTGGCCAGGCCACGTCAAAAAAAAAAAAATTTTTTGGTAACAGGGGGGTGGGGAAACCCCCCCCCCCCATTTTGTCTTCTCTGGCCACGGCCGCTGCGTGGCCGGCAGTGGCCTGGCCACCGTGGCCAGGCCACTGTCAAAAAAAAAAAATTTGGTAACAGGGGGGGGGGGAAACCATATTGTCTTCTTCGGCCACGGCGTGGCCGCGGCCGGAGAAGCCGGCCACGGTCGCTGACGTGGCCGGCAGTGGCCTGGCCACGGTGGCCAGGCCGCAGTCCAAAAAAAAAAAAAGTTAGGGGGGGGAATCCCCCCCCCTCCCGTTTGTCTTCTCCGGCCACGGTGGCCAGACAAAAAAAAAAAAATAAAAAGGTAACAGCTAGGGGGCTTTTCCCCACCCCGGCCCCTTCAATTAAAAAAAAAACTCATTAAAAAAATTAACAAAAAAATTAGATTCTATCATATTTTATTGTTTTTAAAAATATTTTCAAATAATTTGATGATAAATATTAAAAAAAATGTGACCACTAATCTAATTTTTTATAGATTAGTTATAAATTAATTAATTTATGTCATTAGTCGGAGCTCTTTGGATAGACTGATTGTTATGTCTTGATTATGCAATAATATTTGTAATGCTAGATAGAAAGTCTTGTTGTATTATTATTTAATTTGCATAATGTTTATGCAATAATTAATTTAAGTAGAATGTTTATGCAATAATATTTGTGCATTTGTAGTTATTTACAATTGTTATGTCTTGATTATTACATTCTGCTTCAAATTGAATGATGCATTAAATTATGTAATGCTAGATAGAAAGTCTTGTTGTATTATTATTTAATTTCAGCAACAAATTAGTAGTTTCAATGATTTATATTTTAGTCTTCACAAACATTTGTATTCGACACAATAATCTTAAGAAGTCAGTGACTATATATATAGAACACTATTCCTATATATGTATAATTGACAAGAAGTTAAGAATAACAAGCATAAGTTCGATTGTCTTCGGACTTCCATATTATTAATCACAGCACTATAACCTTTAGACCCGTTTGAGAATTTGTAAGCCTTAGTCTTGCAAATTCTCAAATTGTCCTGGTGGACAGTTTGGAATATTTTTGCGATATGTTAGTCTGCTATTAATCATCGTTGGGTGAGATTTGGTTTGTATTTGCTCATACGTTCTCCTAGTGTGGCTTATATGCCACACATTTAGGAGAACATATGGGGAAATGCTGCCGAAATTTCAATGTAACCGATCGATGATAATTAATAGCAGAATAACATATCACAAAAATATTCTTGAATGGGATAGGGCCTTACCTTTTAGACATGGAGTGAAGGTAGAATTAATTTAGGACACTTGAATGCTTGTGAAGTCTCATGATTAAACGGACCGCCTTGCGGCCCGACCCAAACTCAAGCCCTACCATTAGCCATGAACCTGTGCCTCGGTCCTTGCTAGCACGCCAAGGATCGTAGCCGTGGCTCGCCCTTGCATGGTAGGGACCTTAGTTGCCTAAAAGAAAATTGGTTTAGTTATAAATGATTTAAATGGTTGTTATTAACCTTAGTTGTGAAAAGAAATAATTTAGTTATATATTTAGTAATACTAATATAGTTTTATTTTGTGGTTTCCTTTAATGGTTTACCAGACTTTGTATAAGTCGGTCAAAAATGAGCGGGGCTCGCTCGTGGATGTATGCAAGGATAAAAGATGGCTTGCTTAATCCAGATTTTCTGAATGGATTGGAAGAATTTATCGCATTTGCATGTAGCCAACCTGACTGGATGGATGGCCCTAGGATTAGGTGCCCATGCAACTTCCACAGGTGTCAGAATAAAGCCTACAGAGATGTGAAACTGTTAAGGTGCATTTGTGTAAGAAGGGGTTTGTTCCTGATTACTATGTTTGGTACTGTCATGGTGAACCAGAGGATATTCCAGCAGCTGTTATAGCCAACAAGAGTCAATTCCCGTAGATGAACCATTTGTGAATTTAAACACATATGAACAAATGGTGATGAATGCATCGGGTAATGAATTCAATCAGAATACATTTATGGAAGAACCAAATCCAGATGCACAGCAATTTTATGATATGTTGCGTGCTGCAAATCAAGAATTGTATCCTGGTTGTGAGGGTCATTCCCAGTTGTCTACAGCTGCTCGAATGTTGAATATTAAGGCAGAACATCGATTATCAGAAAAGGCATTCAATTCTGTAGCTGGGTTAATCAAAGAAATTTTGCCAAATGACAATGTTGCAGCAGACAGTTTTTACGCAACAAAGAAGTTGTTGCGTGGGCTTGGGCTCCCAGTAAATAAGATCGATTGTTGCTTGAACAATTGTATGATATTTTGGGGTGAAGACTCAGAGCTGAGATGGTGTAAGATTTGTGGGCAATCGAGGTACAAAAACAGCGAAGGAGGAGCCAGTACAAGTAGGAGGAAAAGTGTGCCTTACAAGAGGATGCATTACTTTCCTCTTACCCCACGCCTGCAGAGATTATACAGATCTGAGGCAACAGCTGCTGATATGAGATGGCATGCCGAACATGAATCTAAAGAGGATGAAATGCGGCATCCATCAGATTCAAAGGCTTGGAAGCATTTCAATGAAAATCATCCTGATTTCGCTGAAGATATAAGGAATGTGAGATTAGGTCTTTGTACCGATGGCTTCCAACCATTTGGTCAAGCGGGGCAACAGTATTCATGTTGGCCTGTGATACTGACTGTATATAACCTTCCTCCATGGAAGTGCATGAAAGATACTGCAATGTTTTTAACCGTTTTGGTTCCAGGACCATCAAATCCAAAGGAAAAGATTGATGTCTTTCTGCAACCGTTGGTGGCCGAATTGAAAATGTTGTGGGAAACAGGAGTCGTAGCCTACGACATTTCTATGAAACAGAATTTCATCATGAGAGCTGCTTTGATGTGGACAATAAGTGATTTCCCGGCATATGCAATGTTGTCTGGTTGGAGCACTGCTGGACGTCTGGCATGCCCTCATTGCATGTATGATTCGGATGCATTTACATTGCAGAAGAGTGGTAAGCAGTCATGGTTTGATAACCATAGAAGTTCTTGCCCCCAAATCATCCTTACAGGCGTAACTTGATCGCCTTCCGGAAGAACAAAGCAGTCACAAAATTTGCCGAACCGGTTAGGTCCGGCACGGATATATTTGATACTATAGAGCATTTGGGGTTGATGTATGCATGGGAACCGGATGCAGATAGAATAAATGGCCGTATATGTAAAGAACATAACTGGAAGAAGCGAAGTATACTTTGGGATTTGCCTTATTGGAGCACAAATCTCATCCGGCACAACTTGGATGTTATGCATATCGAGAAAAATTTCTTTGATAACATATTTAACACGGTGCTAAACATCCCGGGAAAAACAAAAGATACTGCAAAGTCAAGAGAAGAACTTAATCAGTACTGCAGAAGAGGTGATTTGAGAAGGAGTGCCGACGGGACCTATCCTAAAGCTGTTACACTCTTGACAGAAATTCACGAGAAGTTTTATGTAACTGGCTTAGAGGGTTAAAATTTTCAGATGGTTATGCCTCAAATATCGGTAGGTGTGTGGACATGCATAAGCTCAAGTTGTTCGGCATGAAGAGTCACGACTGCCATGTTTTCATGCAATGGTTATTACCTGTAGCTTTTTGTGAGTTGCTTCCGCAACATGTCTGGAAGGCAATTACGGAGCTCAGCTTATTCTTCAAGGAGTTATCTGCCGCAGTCATTACTTCTGCATCCATGGCAAGGCTTGAGGAGAAATTTCAATTATTTTATGCAAGCTTGAGTGAATATTTCCTCCCAGTTTTTTTTGACTCAATGGAGCATTTACCGGTTCACTTGCCATACGAAGCGAGCATAGCTGGTCCCGTGCAATATCGCTGGATGTATCCTTTCGAGAGGTAAATACATACATCATTAAGATATGTTGACATTTCAAATATTATTTCATTGCAAGAAAATTGGTTAATTTTTTGTTTCAACTTTACATATAGGTATCTTAAGAAGTTAAAATTTAACAAAATTATATTAACCGTTTTAATTTTTAATATTTTATATTTTTTAAAATTTAATTTACGGTGCATTAGCGACTGAAATTGCATCGCTAATATTTTTAAAATTTATTATTAAATATTACGACGCAATGACCTGGCATCGCAATAATTTAAAAAAAATATTAATAGCGATGCATTAGCGACTCAAATTGTATCGCTATTATATCTAAAATATTTTTAATAAATATTGCGACGCAATGACCTTGCGTCGTAATATTTAAATTTTTTTTTTATTTGCAACGCATTAGCGACTCAAATTGCATCGCTATTATATCAAAAATATTATTATTAAATATTGCGACGCAACTAAATGCGTCGCAATATTGCGATGCAATTGAATGCGTCGCAATATTTAATAATAATTTTAAATATTAAAAATTAATTTTAAATATTAAAAATTAATTTTAAATTTAGCGATGCATTTGGATGCGTCGCAATATTGCGACACAATGTTGCGTCACAGAGAGTCGCAATATTGCGACGTAATTGCGACAAATGGATATTGCGACAGACATCTGAGCGACACCGTCATTGCATCGCTATTGCGTCGTAATAGCATGTTTAGCGACGCAATTGCGACGCATTTGGGCGTCGCAATATTTAATTTTTCTTGTAGTGGATCTTGATCAATCTCGCCAGAAAATTGGGGACAAGCAGTCCCGGATTAATGACCTCATGGAGGGTCTACAACAAAATAAATCGGCCAAGCTGAAGGCCTTAAAGAAGGTTCAGGAACTGAGCGATAAAATGGCTCGGCAGGAGGAAGAGGTATAGTGTATTCCCATTTATTTGCTTTTGGTGCTTTTCTTTCGCTCGTGGGTTCAAAAGCCCTGACATTTTGCAGATGGAGAGGATTGGGCTCGAGGCGCAGGAGCAGTTAAAAGCTTTAAGGGTGGAGTTATCCGCGAGTCACCGAATGAACCTCGAACTCCAAAACCAGCTTGCTTTGGCTGTGGAGGAGTACACAAATTCTGTGCAATTCTCCGAAGAACGTAGTGGGGCATGCGCCGATGCATTTTGGTTTGGAGAGGAGGAGACTCGAGCAAGGATCTCTCGGGCACATCCCAAATGGGATTTGTCTTTTTTTGATGCCAATCATTTCGATGCTTGTACCCCGGGGGCTGAAGAAGAGGAATACGAGGACATCTCAGATGTCGATCTTGAGGCTATTCTGGGCCCTAATGAGGCCGTGGCTCCTGAGGAACGCCCTTAGCTCGCTGCCGAGGAGCCAACATTATTCAAAGTGGGCGAAGCAAGTCAAGCTCTCCCGGATGTTATCAAGGAGGTTCCTGGGATCGACCCGAACCCTGACCCTTAAGGGCTGCACATGTATTTGTCTCCTTTCATACTTGTATCTTGGCCAAAACTTTAATGAATGGTTCTTTTGTTCCCATCTGTTTGACCTTATTGCTTTAAATCACTTGTCTCTTGAACAGCCGTTTCGCGTTAGGAGCTGATAGCGAGTGGATCATGTGTAGCTCCCGCCTTTGGGTCAATTTGTTCCTTTCGAACTGAATGTCTCGCTTATTCAAAGCTGAGCCGATTTGCCTCGCCGATGCGTAAGCGGGCTTGGTTTGAGCTTAAAGGAAATGTCTTGGTCAAGGCTGAGGTTAGGCAAATAGTTCTATCAATTCAAAACAAGAAATCGGCTTGTCTGACCGAGGTATGAAGATGGTTCAGCGTGATATGACTGATAACTGCGCGAGTACCTTGGCCGGGATTTGGCGGATGGTCCAGTCTATGAGAAATCATTTCGTTTTCTGCCAGAGCTGACGAGGTGGATTTGTGATTCGCCGAAGGACGCTTTATTTTTTGCGTAGGGCATTTATCCCGTTGGCCTTTTTCAACGCGGGTATTTTTCACGTACAAGCTAAGCATTCAATCACCATTGGAGGGCATCATTTTCATGAGGCGATTTCCTAGACCTGCTCGTATCTCAAGGACCGGCGGACGATTTCTTGCATTTAAGGCTCCTGATTCGAGATCAGAGGAAAATCTTTTGTCGTGCGTCATGGCCTAGGAAATGCGCTCGACGCGCTTTGAAAAGCGCTCTTTTCATTCTAAAATGCCATGTGGCGGTGTGGACATGGCGTTTTGAATCCCGGGGCTTTCTACTTTATTAGCTGCTCCCGGTCTGTTTGCCTATAGAATGGGAGGAGCGGGCCGTGTTAGGCTATCTCCCAAGACTTTCTTTTCTGTGAGTGGTAAGAGTTTCCATGGCGTCTGTTCCATTGAAGTTGAGAGTGGAGAGTCCGAGCCTTCTTTTTGAAGGTTGGTTCATCCCAGATAGCTGGGGTGATGGAGAAGCTACTGAAGAGCAAGCAGTCCTCAAGGGAGGAATTCTCAGAGGTCATGTGGAGAGCGCATGGGAAGCCCACAAAGGTCATATGGGGAGCGCACATATGCGCTTCCTGTGTGTCCTTTGTCACATGCCATGGGGACCACCGGAAATGCAAGGCATATGCATCCCCCATGGTTTGCATGGACTTTGCCTCCTCCCTCAGCTTGAATTCCTCAGTTCATCTGACTGAGGAATCTTTTTTATGTGAAAAAAGGAGGAGGGATGTGTTGGTCTGCTGGTTCTCTACCATTTACCGTCGGGCAGTGGCTAGTAGACCCGCATCCAACTTGGGGGGATGCTTCATTGACATAAGCATCCACTGGTCTTTGACCTGGTTATGATCCCTCCACGTATTCCTCCGAGGGATTCGTGGATGGCTTGCTTTGTTCTTTGGGATTAACCAGTGGCTTAACAGAGCCTGTCTACTTTCTCTGATTTCTAGGGTCGGATGTAAAGACATCGTTTATCGACCGAAGCTACTCAACAGAGCCATTTATTTTACTTGTATTTCCTATGCTTTGACGCACTTGTAACGCCTCTTGAGAGGTTGTATTTCTCATTGATTAATGGAATAAAGAAAGTCTTTCGTTCTTTCTTCTTTTTTTCAAATGTTTGCAGATGTTTGCTTTTCCCTTTTGGCGTGACCATGCAATCTTGCTCTTTTTAGGCGCACCGAGTTATGCTTGGTTCGTAAACCTTCGATTGTGCTTGGGTAGCACTACCTTTGTTAGGCATTTTCATAGTGTTTGACCCCCTTCAGAGGAGGTACTAGTCTCTGTTCAAGTTAGAGGGAGGTCTGAGCGACCCTACTGGTTCACAAGATAGGCGTGACCCGATAAAAAAGGGGCTAAGTAGGTCTTTTCCTAAGGAGGAAATGTTTGCACAATTCTGCTGATGGGCAGAGAGAGGGATTGCTTACTTGCACTGAAGTATGATAAGACATATCAATTGCACTAAAATGTCTGGGAAACTTACTGGCCTTGCCGTTACTGCAGAACCACCGGGGCCACTTGGCCTTGTCTATGGCTTCAAAGATTAACAAGAAATTCGATTCGGCTTTGGCCGAGGGTTTTGGTAGCAAAAGATGTGCTTCGGCTTTGTCCGAGGCTTTTGATAATAAGAGATGTACTTCGGCTCTGACCAAGGCTTTTTATAATAAGAGATGCACTTCGGCTCTGGCCGAGGCTTTTCATAATAAAGATGCACTTCGGCTCTAGCCAAGGCTTTTCATAACAACAGATGCACTTCGGCTCTGGCCGGGGCTTTTGATAATAAGAGATGCACTTCGGCTCTGGCCGAGGATTTTGATAATAAGAGATGCACTTCGGCTCTGGCCGAGGCTTTTGATAATAAGATATGCACTTCAGCTCTGGCCGAGACTTTTCGTAATAACAGATGCACTTCGGCTCTGGCCGAGGCTTCTCATAATAACGGATGCACTTCAGCTCTGGCCAAGGCTTCTCATAATAACATATGCACTTCGGATCTGGCCGAGGCTTTTCATAATAATAGATGCACTTCAGCTCAGGCCGAGGCTTTTGATAATAAGAGATGCACTTCGGCTCCGGCCGAGGCATTTCATAATAACAGATGCACTTCGGCTCTAGCCAAGGCTTCCCATAATAACAGATGCACTTCGGCTCTGGCCGAGGCTTTTCATAATAAGAGATGCACGATGTGCTAGGATGCTTCTTTGCTTTTGACCAGCATGTCGTCGATGTGCACCTCCATGTTACGGCCGATCTATTCCTTGAAGACCTTGTGAACTAGCCTTTAGTAAGTAGTACCTGCATTTTTTAGACTGAAAGGCATGATATGGTAACAATACGTCCCTCGGTCAATTTTGAAGGCGGTCTTCTCTTCATCCTCGGGCGCCATTCGGATTCGGTTGTAGCCCAAATAGGCATCCATGAAGGTCAGCATCTGGTGACCCGAAGTAGCATCTACAAGCTGATCGATTTGGGGGAGAGGAAAACTGTCCTTCGGGCATGCTTTGTTGAGGTCGGTGAAGTTGACGCAGATCCACCATTTGTCGTTTGGCTTTTTCACCATAACAACATTTGACAGCCAGCTAGGGTAGTTTACCTCCTGAATGAAGTTAGCCTTGATAAGCTTGTCAACTTCCTCCTCAATGGCCTTCTGTCGCTCAGGGGCGAAGCTCCTTTTCTTCTGCTTAACGGGCCGGGATATCTCGTCCATATTGAGATGGTGGACGAGAACACCTGGGCTGATCCCCGGCATATCAAAAGCGGACCAGGCGGAGACATCAGCATTTTGTTGTAGAAAGTCGATAAGCTCCAACCGAGGCCTCCTCTTCAGTAGTGACCCGATCTTTATAGTTCGGTCGGGCCGGGCTTCGTTCGGCAGTATCTCCTTCGGGTTTTCGGCTGGCTCTCCTCGATGCTTGGTGAAACCCTCCCGAGCATCCAGCCTATCAACCTCGGGCAGTGTGGACTGAAGGCTGGTGACGAAGCATTGTTGAGCCATAGCTCGGCTTCCTCGAACACCCCCAATTCCCTGTGCGGTAGGGAACTTCATGACTGGATGCGGGATGAAGATGACAACTCTCAGGGACATTAGGCTGGGTCTCCCAAAGATTGCATTGTAGGGCAACTGGAGCTTGGTCACCGAAAAATCTGTGTGAACAATGGCAACACAGGGCCAAGTTTCTGCCTGGACCGTCAAGGTCACGGCTTCCTCTAGGGTAATAATCATCGCCGATGAACCCCATTAGGGTGGAGTCCACGGCTCGGAGACTTTCCATGAGCAGTTTTTTTTTTGCAAACACATCGAGGTACAGAATATTGACAGAGCCCCCACTATCAGTAAGAATCCGGCTTACATCATGATTGTTTAGATTGAGAGATACAATCAGCGCATCATCATGCGGGAACTGTATCTTCTAGAGATCATCATTGGAGAAGGAGAGCCCATCAGTCCGTGGTCTCTTTGGTGCCAAATCTTCTTCATCATCTCGCCGACCCGACGGACTACCGACCGCATTGATCACATTGATGTGGCCAACAACCAGGGGATTTGGAGGAGGAGGTTGCTGAGGCTCGGGCTGGTGGTTACCCCCATTTCTTGGCTCGGGCGCCCCCCTAAATTGGTTCAATTTGCCCCGCTGGATGAGCCTCTCGATTTCATTCTTCAGCTGCCAGCATTCTTCGGTGTTGTGGCCATGATCCCGGTGGTAGCGGCAGTACTTGGTGGGGTCTCTTCGGGTCACATCACCTCGGAGAGGAGGCGATCGAGGGAGTTGACGCTCTATCTCCATGGGGATCTGCGCCCTCGGAGCAGTGAGCGGGGTGAACCGGTTGAACCTCCTAGGCGGGCTTCGGGTGCGGTTCCTTGGCGGTGGTGAAGGAACCCTTTGGCGGTGAGGTGGGCTTAGCTAACGGACAGATCAGTGTTTGTCGAGCCCTTGGACTCCTTCTTTCTTGCCAGCTCGGCGCGGGCAGTTCTCCATGATTCCTTGACTCTGGCGTACTTGTCCGCCAGGGCCATCATGTCGGAGAGGTTCAGAGGGTAACTGACCTCCAACGCCAGGTAGAAGTCACTCTCCTTTAACACCCCGCCCACTAGGGCTAACATGGCCACCTCATGGTTAAGGTGATCCACTTCCAGCATGGCCGTGTTAAATCGACCGAGATAGTTCTTCAAGGATTCCCCCTCTCTTAGCTTAACCTCGGAGAGGGAATCAGATCTCCGCCGGTGACGGCGACTGTTGACAAATTGGCTGATGAAGAGGTGGCTCAGCTCGTCGAATGAACCAACGAAACCTGGTTTTAAGGCATTAAACCAGGTTCGAGCGGACCCTCTAAGGGTGGAGGGGAAGGCGCAGCAGAGAATCACATCTGATGCCCCATGGAACATCATGATCGATCGGAAACTACTGAGGTGGTTGTCAAGATCGGAAGATCCGTGATAAGGCTCAATGGTGGGCAGCTTGACAAGGGAGGGAATAACTTCCCCCATGATCTCCTTGGAGAAGGGAATGCCCTGCTCTGCCCTATGCTGAAGCGGATGGGCTTACCTGACGGCGTCTAACTCCTGACGCCACTCATGACGCATCTCCTGCATCTGCCGCCTAATCCCTTCATCCAGAGTGGTAGGAGGGATCGAGCGATGAGAAGGCGGCAGTGGTGTTGAATCCTGAGAGGATACCGGGAAGGGAGAGCGAACCCGCCTGGATCTAAGTGGGCTCTTCCCTCCAGCTCATTGCAGCACTGGTCTCATCTTTGCAGGCCGACGACCGTGATTGGAAGAGGAGATTGTAGGCCGAGTGGGGGAAGCAGCCTCCTCGCGAGGCTAGGAGGCAGGAACGGCTGGGCCAGGGATTGCCTGGAATCCCTGGATCATCTGGGTCAATGCTTGAATCTGCTGAACCAGAGTGGCGAACTGATCCAGGGTTATTGCCGTTGTCGGTGTGGAAGGAGTTTCAGCTGGTGGTGGTAGCAAAGGTGCTACATCACTAATTGGATCAGGCCTTTGAGATGCGGCCTGATCTTGAGCCTCAGAGGTGGCTCTCTTCCGATTGGCCATTAGAGGATGCTTCTTCTGGTTTTTTAGTCTTGTCTCCTGGATTACAAGTTTATGGACTTGAGGCCCTTCCTCTAGCGCCAATCTATTTCTGCAAAAATCCGTTCTCTGACTCGGGTGTGCTTCCGGCTCCAGGTCCGAACTCCGATCTCGACGTCCGGGGTGAAACTTGCAAGACAGTCTGCGCTCGCAAAGGATTTCCTTGGGGTTGTCCTCTACGGGGGACCCTTCGACGCCCAAGTCAGTGGAGATTCATAGTAGGCAGATGTGAGGAGAAGACTTTTTACAGAAGAATCTTCCTCCAAGCTCTCGATCGGAGCTTTAATGGAGTAATTGATTCCGTAAAGCCAAGTGAATATGCAAGGTCATTTTGTGCGTACCTAAGAGGTTGAAGTGTTGTGGTATTTATAGAGGATCACCTGATTCCCTGGGTGCGTCGTGGGGGCCAAAAGTTGTTATGATTTGAAAACGATCCGAATCGAGTTTGTTATGGGATCAGTAGGATCTGTTTCTTGTCAGTTAGAGGATCGATGGCCAGGAGAGCTGGCTGATGCCTTGGGGCTCCATGATTGCATAGGCTCTAGGCCACTCCGGGGTATGATTCTCTGTTTGGAATCTTATTTCGTTTCAGCGAATAGAGATTCTCCCGTGCTAGATTCGCAGGGGTATTTTGAATGCCGTGGCTGGCCTGGATGAGCAATAGCTTGATTTTCCAAAGTGTAAAATGGATCGGCTCGAATGACTGAGGAATAGGATGGCTCGGCTCGACCGAAGTATAAGGATAGCTCGAATGACCGAGGAATAAGGATGGCTCGGCTCAAATGGCCAAAGCATAAGGATAGCTCGGGTTACCGAGGAATAAGGATAGCTCGGCTTAGATGGCCGAAGCATAAGGACGGTCCGGGTTGTCAGGGTGACCTGACCTCATCAAAGCTGATTTGACCTTGTCGCTAGAATGTCACGCTAGCTGATCAGCTGGCAAGCGGGGTGTTTGGATTAGGCGTAACCTCATCGCTGATGTGAGCGATTAATAACACAATAATGATTTTACCCCTCATCACATACTTATCCATCTATCATGCATATTTAATTTTTCAATATACATATTTATTCTATAAGTATCTATATGTATACTTATATTCTTAGTGCACAATCTTATTCATCCAATATATACATTTATTCACTCATTGAACACACTTATCAGGAAGTGTTTGCCAAAAAAAAAATGTTGTTTTTATTATGTTCTCTTTGGTATGTTATGAATGCCTCCTTGGAGAGTCGGGGTACAAGAAATTCCGCTTCACGGGAGAAGAGAGTTTGACCTGTACACCTCTTTGTTATATTGTTTGGCCACTCTCTCCTTCCATCTTAATGTGGTAAATGCTATACTCGAGTCTTTTAACATTCTCTCTCTTTCTAAATTCAGGAGAGTTCTTAGGTTACGTTTTGGTTGAGTGGTGCTATTAGATGCTGAGATGATTTGCAGTAATTGTGCGTGAAAAATTAAGAACGTACCACGGCATCACATACCGATACGTTATGGACGGTAGTAGCTCGTTATGGACGGTAGTAGCTCGACGATATATAATGGGTTTTTCTTAATAAGCACTCTCGTTAAGGAGAATTAATTCTCCATTTATCCAGCCTTTCATAAAAAAAACTTTTAAAAATATTTAATACCCTAACTTTATGCAGAAAACAATGTTCTATCTTCACATAAACATGTTCAAGACCATTATGTCATTAAAATAGAATTCTTTGCAATATAAGCTTTGTACTGCAAAATATTGTTTATACCGAATAAGTAGAAAAGTTATTAATGGCCATACACGTATGAATTACTGATGAATAATAGATGTTTGTATTCGAGATAAAAAATATGACAATCATTTTGGTATGCACAGAATCTTGCTATACAAAACTTCATAGAAATTCGTGTTTTAATAATGTGACAGCCTCAATGATGCCTAGGGATAGAATTGGGCTGAATTGGAGTTGAAATATTTCAAAACTCAGGCTCAAGTCCATCACCCCAAACCCATTGCGTCGCAGTTCTAACAATGAAATTAGGGGGGGAAATGAGTTCTTATGATTAGGATTATGTCTCAGTCTAGTGAACATATTAGAATGGAAATAGGTTCTTATGATTAGGGTTTCCAAGTATAACATGAAAGAAAAGAATAAGCTCGAAGCAACGACGAATGCCAAAGGGTTCGTCTCAGTGGAGGAGGTGGATGTGAAGTGTGAAGGCAATGAAGAACATCAGGGGCTTGGGGTGGTGGAGCTTAGAGGCAACAATAATGTTGGAGCAGTGAAGGTATGGAAATAGTTGAGGTGGAACTTTGGCATGGTAGAGGTTGTGAGAACAAGAGAGGAGGATGACGGCGAGGTAGAGTTAGTGTGGATCTCAACCAAAGGGAAGAGGGTGGCGCTAGGATGGCCTCTAAGCACTTGATAATAATTTGCATTAGGGTTTTCAAGGCCTAAAACTGGTAGAAGAGTTAAAAAGAGGGGTTAGATCGTAGATTTTGTTAGGTCTTTTTCTCTCTCATTCTCCCTTCTTAATTGATTATTCCGAGGGATTAAGAGGCAAATGGCTACGTACTAGAATTTCATTATTCTGAAGAGCCAAAGAGGGGAGGAGGAACCTGGTGCTCAGAAAAGAAGAGACGAGAAGACTTTAGATCGTCTTATATTAACTTTATCGGGTCAGTTAGGCTTTGCATTGGATCTAATTCGGACTCCATAATTGAGCCTGAATTTGGCTTGTTTATTGGTCTTGATTCAGGCTTAGGTTCACTCTAAGTTTATCATCTCCTTGAGGTTGCTTCAAAATAAATACGGATTATAATTTTGAGCCGAAGCCTGACCTAAAGATAAGGAAATCTAACCCACAGTTTGGCTTAAAGCTAGTTTGATTTGATAGATATTGTTGCCGCTGAAATCTGTCCTCCGGCTCGGACGCAGTCGGGCTGCAGCGTGGGCTCCCTCCTGGACGGACCTGCAAGACAGTCCTCACGCAAGAGGCGTTGGGGGTGGCCCTCTGCAGAAGACCCTCCGACGCCAAGTCAGTGGAGACCAGCAATCAACAAATATGGGGAGAAGGATCCCCAGAAAGAGTTCCTCCGAGCTCTCGTGAGAGCTTTCATGGCGGAGTGTGAGAACTGCAATGAAAAATAGGCGTAGAATCGCCGTACCTGAGAGGCTTGAGGGTGGTAGTATTTATAGGCGATCACCTGACTTCTTGGACGTGCTTTGGATGAGGTCTGAAAGTTGTTGGGATTTGAAACGGATTCGAATCAAGTTGTTACAGGGCCGGTAGGATCCGTATATGGTTAGTTAGAGGATCGACAGCTGGAGGCAGAGAGAGCTGACCGATGACTCGAGACTCAGTGGCTGCGTGGTCCTAGGCTACTATTGTAGGTCATAGGCCACACCTTGGTATGATTCCTTGTTTGGAATCTTATTCTGTTATAGTGAATTTGAACTCTTCCGCGCCAGATTCCGCAGAGGTGTTTTGAACGCTGTGGTTCAGTCATCATGGCTGGCGGAGGCTCGGCGGAGGTAGGTGCCGAGGCACAAGGGGCCAACTTGGATCAGGTGGGGCCGGCTGGGAAGATGCCGGGGGCGCCTGGGAGGTGCGGGGGCCGGCTGGGAGGTGCCGGAGCTGCCTGGCTTGGATACGCCGGGGCCTCCTGGCTTGGATATGCCAGGGCCGGCTTAGAAGAGTGCCGGGGCCGACTTGGATCAGGCGGGGCCGGCCGGGATGGAAGCGCCGGGGCGGACTTGGATCAGGCAAAGCCGGCCGGGATGAGAGTGCTGGGGCCGGCTTGGAGGATGCCGGGGCCAGCTGGGAGGTGCCGTGGCCGCCTGGCTTGGAAACGCCGGGGCCGGCTGAGAAGAGTGCCGGGCCGACTTGGATCAGGCGGGGCCGGCCGGGATGGAAGCGCCGGGGCCGACTTGGATCAGGCGGAGCCGACCGGGATGAGAGTGCCGGGGCCGGCTGGGAGGATGCTGGGGCCGGCTGGGAGGTGCCGGGGCCGCCTGGCTTGGACACGCCGGGGCCGGCTGAGAAGAGTGCCGGGGCCGACTTGGATCAGGCGGGGGGCCGGCCGGGATGAGAGTGCCGGGGCCGGCTGGGAGGATGCCGGCCTTGGAGGTGTCGTCCTTTGGGGCCGTCGGTCTTGGAGCCGTCGGTCATGGAGCCGTCTGTCTTGGAGCCGTCGGTCTTTGGGACCGTTGGCCTTGGAGCCATCGGTCTTTGGAGCCGTCGGCCATTGGCGCCATCAGTCTTGGAGGTGTCGACCTTTGGGGCCGTCGGTTTGGAGCAGTCGGCCTTTGGGGCCGTCGGTCTTGGAGGTGTCGGCCTTGGAGTCGTCGATCTTTGGAGCCGTCGGCCATTAGGGCCGTCGGTCTTGGAGCCGTCGACCTTTGGGGCCATCGGTCATCGGTCTTTGGGGCCGTCGGTCTTGGAGCCGTCGGCCATTGGGGCCGTCGGTCTTGGAGCCGTCGGCCTTTGGGGCCGTCAGTCGTTGGAGCCGTTGGCCATTGGGGGGCAACCCACGCACATGACGTGGTCCTTTTTCCCTTTTGTTCTCTTTCTTCATTATGACGAGATGCTCGTTGCTGGAATGTTGCGCCAGCAGGCCAGTTGGCAAGCAAAGCATTTGGATTGGGCGCGACCCCATCGCCAATGTGAGCGATCAACAATGTAATGACAATTTTACCCCTCATCATATGCCCCCCACTCCCTAGTTCGAAGTGTAACTTCGGATATAGGGAGTAGAATTCTGGAGCAATCTTTTTTGGGAGACATCATTCGATCCTCTGTAGAGGAAGTGTTTATCTCTGTGTAGGTTAGAGAAAGGCATGGGCGGCCCTCTTACTGAAGTAAAATAAGGCGCTTTAGTTGCGCTAGAGTGTCCGAGAGATTATTCGGCTGGGACGAAGCTTTAGTGTTGTATCACTCAAATTGGCCGAGGTTTTAGATAAATAGGAGATGCACTCCGGCTCTGGCCGGGGCTTTCGATAGTGAGTGATGCACTCCGGCTCTGGCTGGGGCTTCCAGTAGTAAGAGATGCACTTAGGCTCTGGCCGGGGCTTTTGATGATAAGAGATGCACTCCGGCTCTGGCCGGGGCTTTTAATGACCTGCTTCTCATTGTAACTTCCAAGGAGAGTTATAAAAATTTCGCAGGCCTTTTAAAAACTAAACTTAATTTAATAAAGAAATGGGTCTAGAAAGAGCGTACTTTTATGGATGAATTTATTACTCGGTTGTTGCCGAGCCTTCAGAAATATATCACTCGGTCTTTGGCCGATGCTCTGGAAATTTATTACTCGGTTGTTGCCGAGCCTTTAGAAATATATTACTCGATTGATGCCGAGCCTTCCCAAGATGCTACTCGGTTGTAACCGAGGCTTCCAAATATTAATTGCTACTCGGTTGTAACCGAGGCTTCAAATAATAGATTACTCGGTTGTAACCGAGCCTTCCCAAGATGCTACTCGGTTGTAACCGAGCCTTCCCAATAAATTACTCGGTGTTGCCAAGCCTTTAGAAATATATTACTCGGTTGATGCCGAGCCTTCCCAAAATGCTACTCGGTTGTAACCAAGGCTTCCAAATATTAATTGCTACTCGGTTGTAACCTAGGCTTCAAATAATAGATTACTCGGTTGTAACAGAGCCTTCCCAAGATGCTACTCGGTTGTAACTGAACCTTCCCAATAAATTACTCGGTGTTGCCGAGCCTTCCAATATTAATAACAAACTTCCTCAGCTTTTAGCCGAGGGTTCTGTTATGTCACGCGGTCTTGGCCGAGGTTTTAGATAAATAGGAGATGCACTCCAGCTCTGGCCGGGGCTTCCGGTAATAAGAGATGCACTCCGGCTCTGGCCGGGGCTTCTAGTAATAAGAGATGCACTCCGGCTCTGGCCGGGGCTTTTGATGATAAGAGATGCACTCCGGCTCTGGCCGGGGCTTTCGGTAATAAGAGATGCACTCCGGCTCTTGTCGGGGCTTCCGATAATGAGTGATGCACTCCGGCTCTGGCCGGGTCTTTTGATGATAAGAGGTGCACTCCGGCTCTGGTCGGGGATTTTGATGATAAGAGATGCACTCTAGCTCTGGCTGGGGCTTTCGGTAATAAGAGATGCACTCCGGCTTTGACCGGGGCTTCGGAGATTATTGCTCGGCCCAGCCGAGGTTCGGAGATTTATTGTTCGGCCCAGCCGATGTTCGGAGATTTGTTGCTCGGCCCAGCCGAGGTTCGGAGATTCCCTGCTTAAATAGATAACTCGGTCGTGCCGAGGATCAGCAAGTGGCATCCATTTTTTCATTATGATTTTTTGGAGAAGTGATTGTGGTGATCATGCCATAAATCATAAAAGCAATATGCCAAAAAATTAACAAGGCGGGCCCGTAGAAGGCGTACCCTACTGATGATATATGCGGAGGTTGTCTGAATTCCACGTCCGAGGAATGGATTTCCCGTTCAAATCCTGGAGTTTGTAGGTGTCAAGTCCGATGACTTCCGCCATTTGATAGGGGCCTTCCCAGTTCGGAGACAGCTTTCCTTGCTCTAGCAGTTTGGAGATGGATGCTTTCCGAAGGACAAGATCGCTGGGCAAGAAAGATCTCCCTTTGACTGGAGGCATGATAGCATCCGCGAATAGGGGGGTCCTATCTCTATGGGGATGATAGCTTCCGCACCGAAGGCCATCCGGAACGGGGTCCGGCTTGTGGGAACTCTCTGGGTGGTGCGGTAGGCCCACTGGTCAAGGCTGAAGCTGGCCGTCGGACTTCTATGAAGCATGGAGTCAAGAACTCCTTGTCTTGGCTTTATGACGCCATCCCTCCTCATGGAAAAGGTGCCAAGGGGGCAAAGTGGCAGCCATAAATGCCTTAATGATGGAAGGAGATAAGGCATTAAATGCTTTAAAGCAGGTAGATGCACATGGCCTTTATGAGGCCATAAATGCCTTGGTGCACATAGCGTGGCTATGGAAGCCGATCTGTTGTGCCAAGACAGGGAGAAGGCGGAGAAGGCATCGAGTCGTGGCGAGAGGACACCGGAGAGATGGATCGGGCCCGCCGAGATCTGGGGAGATCCTTGTCGCAGCCCCCTTGCGGGACCGGTCTGGCCCCCTTAGGTCGATGTGGGGGTCCGTGACTCCATGCGGACCAGAAGAAGAAGTGGCTGGAGAAAGAGGAGCTGCGACCTCTTTGGGGAGGCATGGAGCAGGGGCAGCTATAACTGGATGGGGAGCTGTAAGGCGCTCCTGAACTAGATGGATCAGGGCTTGGACCTGCTGGACCAGGGTGGCGAACTGGTCTTGGGTCACTAGGACAGCTGGTGGCCACGGAGTCTCAGCCAGTGGCGGCGGCGGCACCACGATACTCATCGGATCGGGTCTCTGGAAGGCGACTTGGTCCTGGGCTTCAGAAGTTGCCCTTCTCCGATTAGCCATTGGAGAGGTTCTCTTCCAGATCGAGATCCTTGTCTCCTTTCTTCAAGTTTAATGGGACTTGAGACCCTTCCTCTAGCGCCAATCTGTTGCCGCTGAAATCTGTCCTCCGGCTCAGGCGCGGTCGGGCTGCAGCATGGGCTCCCTCCTGGGCGGACCTGCAAGACAGTCCTCACGCGAGAGGCATTGGGGGTAGCCCTCTACGAAAGACCCTCCGATGCCCAAGTTAGTGGAGACCAGCAATCAACAAATATGGAGAGAAGGATCCCCTAGGAAGAGTTCCTCCGAGCTCTCGTGGGAGCTTTTATGGCGGAGTGTGAGAACTGCGAATGAGAAATGGGCGTAGAATCGCCATACCTGAGAGGCTTGAGGGTGGTAGTATTTATAGGCAGTCACCTGACTTCTTGGACGTGCTCTGGATGAGGTCTGAAAGTTGTTGGGATTCGAAATGGATTCGAATCAAGTTGTTACAGGGCTGGTAGGATCCGTATATGGTTAGTTAGAGGATCAATGGCTGGGAGGCGGGGAGAGCTGGCCGATGGCTCGAGACTCAGTGGCTGCATGGTCCCTAGGCCACTATTGTAGGTCATAGGCCACATCTTGGTATGATTCCTTGTTTGGAATCTTATTATGTTATAGTGAATTTGAACTCTCCCGCGCAAAATTCCGTAGAAGTGTTTTGAACGCTGTGGTTCAGTCATCATGGCTGGCGGAGGCTCGGTGGAGGTAGGTGCCGAGGCACAAGGGGCCAACTTGGATCAGGCGGGGCTGTTGGCCCAGATGACAACCCAAGAGGGGGGGGTGAATTGGGTTCTTTAAAAAATTAGCCTTTTAAAATAGTTTGCTTAGATGAATGAAGGAATGCAATGTAAATACAAAGTGCAGTGAATAAGACAGAGATAGAGATAGAGTCAATATAAGCACGGCAAACACAAAGATTTTATAGTGGTTCGGTGTATCCAACACCTACGTCCACTCCCAAGATTCACTTGGGTCCACACTATAATCTTCCTGATTACAGCCGAGTTGTTTTACAAGCTCACAACTCAAACTTGTTGTTTTCCCGGGATCACAACGAACCCAGCTGGTTTTCAAGGGCTCACCAGCACAAAAACCCTAACACAAGCTTTACCAAGCTTGTACCGAGGTAAGACTACCTCCACTAGTTCAATCCCCCAGATTGAACTAGACACAAACAAAGAAATATTGTTTTTCAATTACAAAGCTCCTTAATGAGCAGATAATCAAATATAAGAATAACAAGGTTTAGAAAAGCCTGATTTGTAGATGGTTGGCTTTTGAGCTTTTCTTCTTTTCTTCTTCTCCTTGCTGGGTTGAATCAAGCCTCAGCTCCGATTCTTCACAGTTGAAGCAGTTGAGAAGGGTTGAAAAGCAAGAAACTGAATCCTCTTTCTCCAAGTTGGAAATCCACCAAAACTTTGATTTGAATGCCTTGGATTCCTCTTGAGCTTTTTGGAGTGGAGTGGATTTGAGCTAGAAGGTTTTCCTCTTGAGATTCAGGCTCTCTCTTTTTCGGATTTTTGAAATGGGATTTCTCTATTTCCGTTTCTTTGTTTTTTTTTTTTTTCTTCGTTCTTTTTTTTGAATGATAGTCTTCCCTTTTTATAGATTTCTTTCAAACCATTTTTGGAAGAAAACTATCCGTTGGAGTGTACCTTGTACAAAATATATCCGTTAGAAATAAGGTAAAATAGAAATATTACCGTTAGAGCTGATCTGGCAATTTGATTTTTCGTTCCAGGTGGGTTGGAGTCGACTCTAACTTTTCTGGAGTCGGCTCTAACTCGAACACTTTAAAACGTTATTTCTGGAGTCGTCTCTGACTTTTCTGGGGTCGACAAGAAACTTTTCTGGAGTCGACTCTAACTTACCCGGAGTCGACTCTAGGTCGGGGCCAGAAAAATCAACGTTCTGTTTCTTCTGTGAGAGTCGGCTCTAACAGTCTCGGAGTCGACTCTAACTTCCGTGCCAGATCCGGAGTCGGCTCTGTGATTCTCGGAGTCGACTCTAATGTCTGCAATCTTACCTAGACATTAGATTCGATCCAGAACAGATGTAACTCCTGATTTTGATCATTCAATAGACTTATAATCTGAAACACTTAATCAAAATCATTAGAGCCTCCATTGTTATACTCAAATAGTTTTGTTAATCATCAAAATCATCAATTGGGTCAACAATCTCCCCCTTTTTGATGATAACAAAAACTTTGAGTATATGCATTCAAAAATTCATTCGAACTAAAGATTATAGTCATTTTAAAGCTTAAAACATTTTTAATGAAGGATTTGATGCCAATATTCAAAGTAAACTTTTAAAATTGTGCATGAGTTCAATATAAGCCATCAATTATGAACATTTAAACTAAATGTGCAGAAAATTGCAATTGAGCTTGTTGTTAAGCTCCCCCTGCATTGAATAGCTCCCCCTATATATAAAATCGAATTTTAACTGATTAAAATTTCAAGTCATTTTGCATAAACAATCATTTCTCCCCCTTTCTTTCTTTCTTTTGCATATTCAACCATTCTCATTAAAATTTCAAGTCTTTCTTTCTTTGCATATTCAACCATCTCTCCCCCTTTTTTGTTATCAGCAATAAGGAGAGTATTAGATAAAGAAAGTTATTAGAGAAAAATTGTTGGTTCAATAAGACATAGGGATTCAAGCAGTCAATCATAGACAGATTTGAAAATGTGTAATTGCATTTCATAAGTAAGAACATTACATTAAGTACATTCCAAAATGAAATACATTAGATACTCAAAAATTCCTAAATACAAACTATCAAAATCAAAATCAAGGTCAGATATGTTTGAATACAATTTTCTTCAAGTGACCTATGATTTCCATTACATCATCTTTTTGAGATTTCTTAAAATTTTCAAGACAAGCTTCAATCTGTGAGACTGCAAGGTCAATGTCCTTCTTCAGTTGACCAGTTGCATGAACATAAGATCCCGAGCCATCAGCAATGCCTTCCATCCTTTCAAAGATTTTGTGAAGTTCAGCACCAAAGGATTCAACAGAATTGCTTATGGAAAAGGAATCATGTCCAGTCTCGAGTTAAGTTCTTCTTTTAGCTGATTAAAGTCTTCTTTTAATTGATTAATCTCATGAGATCTCTGACTATCATATTCAGCAAGCAAAGCTCTCAACTGACCAATCTGCTCATCAGAGAATCTCCCAGAAGCAGTAATAGACTGATGTGGAGGAGAGGGAACTGTGCTCGGTCCGGCCTCTGAAGGTCCAGCTGTAGATGGTCCCGCAATAAATGGATCAGGGACTGATGGTCCCGCAGTGGATGGTCCAGGGATATCTTCTACTCTGGCCTCTTCTGCTCTATCTCTCTCAGCTCTTTCTTCTCGTCCTCCTTTCATCCAGATACCATTTAACTTCTTGAAGCCCATCCGATGAATAGTAGATACTATAATAGTCAGTGTGCCTTAATTTTCTTAGGGGTTCATTCTCCATAATAGCACACCTTGGCTTCTAAAGATTAATGTCAGAACCATACCATATGGCAGTGTAGATCTTTTCTTTGTAGCAGCCTCTGCCATATACCAATCATCATGCCAGCTAGGTTGACTGGCCTTCCAGTTATAATACAATCCATCAAAAGAATGTCTCGCTCCGAGACGTACTCAAATCTACCAATTTTGGGGAAATAAAATTCTTCCACATATGTTGTGTAGTAACCTGAGTTCCAGATTTAATTGATTAGCAAGAATTTCCTCAAACTCGGTTACATCCCTCCCTAACATTCTTGACAATGCACCACTTCTATCATCATGCTGATATTCCATAATACCAATTGTGGGCATTTCCAACAAATTTCCAAGATTTCAGCAGTTATTACAACTCTGTTCCTCTTACAATACTGATTAAACCGCCTTCTCCTCTACTTAAATCATTGTAAAATTCTCTCACTAAGGCAGGATAAGTGGGGATATCTAATGAACAAATCTTTTCCCACCCCATTTCTTTAAACATCTTCCTATGAGAAGCCCTCCGACTCAAAGAAATCAAAATTGACCTTTCTTCCAGTTGTGATAGTCTTACCGGCTAGTTGATCTACTTTGGGTGAAGAGGGTGAAGGAGGGAATCTTCTTGAGTGGCCGAAGAGGAGGATGGCGAGGGTTGCCTCCGAATCGTGCGTCGCCTCGTGGGAACGGACGCTCCACCGACGAAACCGCGCCTCTTGGGTGCCATTGAGAAGATTGGAATGTGTAATCAAAGGTTTTGAGAAGATTGGGGAAGTTGGAAAGGCTTTGGAACTCCTTGGAGGGTTTTGGGAGACGGATGGAATGATTTGGGGTCGACTCCGCCTTTTTATTTTTGACCTAGTTCGACCTAGAGTCGACTCCCGAAAACTGGGTGTCGGCTCCGAACCAGAAAGTCTGTCAGCGCTCGAATTAGAGTCGGCTCTACAAAAGCCAGAGTCGGCTCTAATTGCTTAGACAGAACATCAAAAACTAAGGTGTCGACTCCACAAACTGTTAGAGTCGACTCTAACAGTTTCAGAGATAAAAAATCAAGTTTCAAGGATCTGAAACTATTCAAATTAATCATCAAATTCTAGATAAATGTTCCTTAGCAATTGGGGAAACAATGAATCAAGATCTAGATAGATTTCCTTATTGAATATCGAGATTTTTCAAGAAATTGATGAAATCTAGATAGTTGTCCTTAAGAGTTTCAGAAAATTATTCCAAAGGATCACAAACTCCTAATTCTCCTCTAAGATAACAAAATCTCTCTTCACTTAAGGGTTTTGTAAATATATCTGCCAGTTGTTCTTCAGTATTCACATAATCAAGACAAATTTCATTATTGGCAACATGTTCTCTTATAAAGTGATATCTAATTTCAATATGCTTTGTTCTTGAGTGTTGAATTGGATTTTTAGTTAGATTGATTGCACTTGTATTATCACATCTTATAGGTGTCTTATCAAGTGTGATACCATAGTCTTCAAGTTGTCTCTTAATCCATAGGATTTGAGCACAGCAACTTCCAGCTGCAACATATTCTGCTTCAGCAGTAGATAATGCAACCGAATTTTGCTTTTTGCTAAACCATGAGATTAAGTTACTTCCTAAAAATTGGCATGCACCACTTGTGCTTTTTCTATCTAACTTACATCCAGCATAATCAGAATCAGAATAAGCAATCAGATTTAATGTTGAGTCTCTAGAATACCATAAACCTACATTTTTTGTTCCACTTAAGTATCTTAGTATTCTTTTAACAGCAATTAAATGTGATTCTTTAGGTTCAGACTGAAATCTAGCACATAAGCAAACAGCAAACATTATGTCTGGTCTACTTGCAGTTAAGTAAAGTAGGGATCCGATTATACCTCGATAATATTTTTGATCAACCTTCTTACCTTCTTCATCTTTGTCCAGCTTGCATGAAGGACTCATTGGTGTTCCGAGGGGTTTGATTGATTCCATACCAAACTTCTTTAGAATTTCTCTTGTGTACTTTGTTTGGTTGATAAAGATTCCCTCTTTGCTTTGTTTGATTTGGAGTCCAAGGAAGAAATTGAGTTCTCCCATCATGCTCATTTCAAATTCTCCCTGCATTAACTTAGCAAACTCTTGACATAGAAGATTGTTAGTAGCACCAAATACAATGTCATCAACATAAATTTGAACTACAAGTAAATCTTTATCTTTTCTTTTCAAAAACAATGTTTTATCAACATTTCCTCTTGTAAAATCATTTTCAATCAAAAATTTACTTAGTCTATCATACCAAGCTCTAGGTGCTTGTTTCAAACCATATAAAGCTTTGTGCAATTTAAAAACGTGATTTGAAAATTCATGATCTTCAAAACCTGGTGGTTGTTCTACATATACTTCTTCATTTATTAATCCATTTAAAAATGCACTTTTGACATCCATTTGAAATAAATTAAAGTTCATGTGACATGCAAATGCAAGTAATAGCCTAATGGCTTCTAATCTAGCTACAGGTGCAAAGGTTTCATCAAAATCAATACCTTCTTCTTGATTATATCCTTTTGCAACTAATCTAGCTTTGTTTCTAATTACTATGCCATTTTCATCTAGTTTATTTCTAAAAACCCATTTTGATCCTATAACAGAATGATCTTTAGGTCTTTCACTAATGTCCATACATTATTTCTAGTGAATTGGTTTAATTCTTCTTGCATAGCTAACATCCAATTATTATCTTTTTCAGCTTCTTCAATGGTTTTAGGTTCAATTTGAGAAACAAATGCAAGGTGATTACTAATATTTCTCATAGATGATCTAGTTCTTATTCCTTGAGATGGATCACCTATAATCAATTCCTTGGGATGACTATAAGCGTATCTCCAATCTCTTGGTAGATCTACATCATTATGATTAGTATTAATATCATCAGCATTAGGCGAATCATTATCTTTAGCTTCTTGTTCATGATCTGAAGATACATCAATATTAAGTTTTTCAAGATTGTTTTCGAGAATGTTTGTATCTTCCTCATCATCAATCCTTTTGGAACTTGATGCTAAAGATTCATCAAAAACTACATGAATAGATTCTTCAACAATTAAGGCTTCCTTTATTGAACACTCTATATGCTTTACTAGTTGTTGAATAACCTAAGAATATTCCTTCATCAGATTTTGCATCAAATTTACCTAAGTTATTTTTACCATTATTATGAATAAAACATTTACAACCAAATGCATGAAAATATTTAATGTTGGGTTTTCTATCATGCCATAATTCATAAGGTGTTTTCTTTAAAATAGGTCTTATTAAGGCTCTATTTAGGATGTAACATGCTGTGTTAATAGCTTCCGCCCAAAAGTATTTCGGGAGTTTACTTTCACATAGCATGGTACGGGCCATGTCTTCTAGAGTCCTATTTTTCCTTTCAACTACTCCATTTTGTTGTGGGGTCCTAGGTGCAGAAAAATTATGATTAATACCATTTTCATTGCAAAAACTTTCAAATAAGTGATTTTCAAATTCAGTTCCATGATCACTTCTTAGAGACACTATGGTAGTGTTTTTCTCATTTGTTACTTTCTTGAAGAATTTCAGGAATATCGAGAAAGTCTCATCTTTGTGAGCTAAAAACATTACCCAAGTGAATCTAGAGTAATCATCTACTATCACAAGACCATATTTCTTTCCTCCTAGACTTGTGGTTCTAGTTGGTCCAAAAAGGTCCATGTGAAGTAGCTCTAATGGCCTAGAAGTTGAAAAATATTTTTAGATTTAAAAGAACTTCTTGTTTGTTTTCCAAACTGACATGCATCACATATTTTGTTATTTTCAAAATCTATTTTAGGTAGACCTTTTACTAAATCCATTCTAATTAGTTTTGAAATCAGGTGTGTGCTTGCGTGACCTAATCTTCGATGCCACAACCAACCAATCTCATTCATATTAGCATTATTAGCAACTAAGCAATGATTATTAGTAGAAATTGTCTAAGTCAATCAAGTATACATTGCCATTTCTATTTCCAATAAAAACAATGCTATTATCAATGGGATTAGCTACTGTGCATATAGAAGATTCAAATGATACTTTAAAACCTTTGTCACATAATTGACTTATACTAATTAAGTTATGCTTTAAACCATCAACATAAAGTACATTTTCAATATATGTGGAGGGAGTTATTTGAATGTTACCAAACCCCAAGATTTGGCCTTTGCCATTGTCGCCAAATGTAACAACTCCTCCTCTCTTTTCTTCAAGGGTGATGAATTCTTCTTTGTCACCCGTCATATGTCTTGAGCAGCCACTATCAAGATACCACTTTCTCTTTGATCTCTTGGCCACAAGACATTCCTGCAATGATATCAAACTTTATGTTTAGGTACCCAAGCTTTCTTGGGTCCTTCATGGTTAGTAGCAACAAATATTGTTCCTTTCGGAACCCATATTTTCTTTCCTTTAACATTTAAGTTTTTATTAGGTTTTAGAATTTACATTCATAAGATTTATGTCCTTTTGATTACATTTAAAGCATGTAAAATTACTTTGGCCAGCACGCACAAAAATATTTTTCAGTGATTTTTGTTTTCTTAAAGTGTTATACCCTAATCCGGCTTTGTCAAAAACTGCTTTTTGACTATTTAATAACATGTCTAATTTAGTTGAGCTTAAGGTAAACTTATCAACTATGTTCTTATGTTTTTCAACCTCTTTCCTTAGTTTATCATTTTCATTTGAAATTAATTCTTTTTCTTTTACAAAATTCATTTTCAGATTTAAGTTTCTTAACTTCATTATTAAGATTTTCCTTTTCTTTAATGAAAGTTAAATTTTCATTTTTCAAAATCTTGTATTTCTTTTTCAAAACCTTGAAATCGCTAACAAGTTCATTAAAAGCATCAAAAATTCATCAAAAGCAAATTCATCGCAAGGGTTATCGGAACTTACCTCATCGTTGTCGTCCGCCATAAAACATACGTTTGCGACTTCCTTTTGTTCTTCTTCTTCGGAAGAAGATTCCTCGCTGTCACTCCAAGTCGCCACATAAGCCTTCTTTTTCTTTTTGTAGGCTTTCTTCAGTTTAGGACATTCATTCCTAAAGTGCCCCGGTTTATTACATTCATAGCAAGTCAAGGGGTCTTTCTCTTTTTCTTTGTCCTTGTCCTTGTTCTTATCCTTTTCTCCTTCCCACTTTGCTCCAAATTTCTTCTTGTGGAAGGGTTTCTTTCTCCTCATGAATCTTTTAAACTTTTTGGCTAAGAGAGCAGTCTCTCATCATCATCATCATCGCTGCTGCTCTCTTCTTCTTTTGCAGCTTTGAGGGCAATCATTTTCTTCTTCTTTGTGTCCTCCTCTACATGCTGCTTCATAGTCAGCTCATGGGTCATAAGAGATCCTAGAAGCTCCTCTAAGGGTAAAGTGTTGAGGTCCTTAGCTTCTTGGATTGCTGTCATTTTTGCTTCCCATGATCTTGGTAATGACCTAAGAATTTTTCGAACAAGTTCAGAGTTAGTATATGTCTTACCAAGACTTTTCAAACCATTTACAATATCTGTAAATCTAGTGTACATGCATGCAATGGTTTCAGATTGTTCCATGCTAAATAATTCATATTTATGAACAAGAATATTAATTTTAGATTCTTTACTTGATTGGTACCCTCATGGGTAACCTCTAATCTATCCCAAATCTCCTTTGCGGAATTACAAGTGGAGATTCTATTAAATTCATTAGCGTCTAAGGAGCAATATAAACATTCATGGCTTTAGCGTTAAGCTGTGCCATCTTCCTATCATTATCATTCCAGTCCCTTTCGGGCTTAGGAACAATAGTGCCATCAATAACATGTGTGGGTGTACTAGGTCCATTAATTATAACACCCCATAGCTCATAATCAGAAGCTTGAATGAATATCCTCATTCTAGCTTTCCAATATGAATAATTTGAACCATTAAACAGTGGAGGTCTATTCGTAGAATGACCTTCAGCAAATGATCCAACTTGTGTTGCCATTTGGATCTTTAGCTCTTGATCGTGTGATCAAAATCTAATGAGCACTAGCTCTGATACCAATTGTTGGCCCAGATGACAACCCAAGAGGGGGGGGGTGAATTGGGTTCTTTAAAAAATTAGCCTTTTAAAATAGTTTGCTTAGGATGAATGAAGGCAATAGCAATGTAAATACAAAGTGCAGTTAATAAGACAGAGATAGAGATAGAGTCAATGAAGCACGGCAAACACAAAGATTTTATAGTGGTTCGGTGTATCCAACACCTACGTCCACTCCCAAGATTCACTTGGGTCCACACTATAATCAACCTGATTACAGCCGAGTTGTTTTACAAGCTCACAACTCAAACTTGTTGTTTTCCCGGGCGCACAACGAACCCAGCTGGTTTTCAAGGGCTCACCAGCACAAAAACCCTAACACAAGCTTTACCAAGCTTGTACGAGGTAAGACTACCTCCACTAGTTCAATCCCCCAGATTGAACTAGATACAAAAAATAAATATTGTTTTTTAATTACAAAGCTCCTTAATGAGCAGATAATCAAATATAAGAATAACAAGGTTTAGAAAAGCCTAATTTGTAGATGGTTGGCTTTTGAGCTTTTCTTCTTTTCTTCTTCTCCTTGCTGGGTTGAATCAAGCCTCAGCTGATTCTTCACAGTTGAAGCAGTTGAGAAGGGTTGAAAAGCAAGAAATGAATCCTCTTTCTCCAAGTTG
Source organism: Calamus simplicifolius (assembly GCA_900491605.1). Lineage (NCBI taxonomy): Eukaryota > Viridiplantae > Streptophyta > Magnoliopsida > Arecales > Arecaceae > Calamus > Calamus simplicifolius. The sequence goes on along the minus strand of UESW01001446.1, from coordinate 248,802 downwards.
GGAAATCCACCAGAACTTTGATTTGAATGCCTTGGATTCCTCTTGAGCTTTTTGGAGTGGAGTGGATTTGAGCTAGAAGGTTTTCCTCTTGAGATTCAGGCTCTCTCTTTTTCGGATTTTTGAAATGGGATTTCTCTATTTTCGAATTTCCTCTTTTTCGTTTTTCTCTCTTCTTCCTTCTTTTCTTTTGAATGATAGTCTTCCCTTTTTATAGATTTCTTTCAAGCCATTTTTGGAAGAAAACTATCTGTTGGAGTGTACCTTGTAGCAAAATATATCCGTTAGAAATAAGGTAAAATAGAAATATACCGTTAGAGCTGATCTGGCAATTTGATTTTTCGTTCCAGGTGGATTGGAGTCGACTCTAACTTTTCTGGAGTCGGCTCTAACTCGAAGCACTTTAAAACGTTATTTCTGGAGTCGTCTCTGACTTTTCTGGGGTCGACAAGAAACTTTTCTGGAGTCGACTCTAACTTACCCGGAGTCGACTCTAGGTCGGGGCCAGAAAAATCGACGTTCTGTTTCTTCTGTGAGAGTCAACTCTAACAGTCTCGGAGTCGACTCTAACTTCCGTGCCAGATCCGGAGTCAGCTCTGTGATTCTCGGAGTCGACTCTAATGTCTGCAATCTTACCTAGACATTAGATTCGATCCAGAACACGATGTAACTCTTGATTTTGATCATTCAATAGACTTATAATCTGAAACACTTAATCAAAATCATTAGAGCCTCCATTAGTTATACTCAAATAGTTTTGTTAATCATCAAAATCATCAATTGGGTTAACAGGGGCCGATTGGGAAGATGCCGGGGGCACCTGGGAGGTGCCGGGGCCGACTGGGAGGTGCCGGGGCCGCCTGGCTTAGACACGCCGGGCCGGCTGAGAAGAGTGCCGGGGACGACTTGGATCAGGTGGGGCCGGCCGGGATGGAAGTGCCGGGGCGGACTTGGATCAGGCGGAGCCGACGGGATGAGAGTGCCGGGGCCGGCTAGGAGGATGTCGGGGCCGGCTGGGAGGTGCCGTGGCCGCCTGGCTTGGAAACGCCGGGGCTGGCTGAGAAGAGTGCCGGGGCCGACTTGGATCAGGCGGGGCCAGCCGGGATAGAAGCACCGGGGCCAACTTGGATCAGCGGAGCCAGCCGGGATGAGAGTGCCAGGGCCGGTTGGGAGGATGCCGGGGCCGGCTGGGAGGATGCTGGAGCCGCCTGGCTTGGACACGCCGGGGCCGGCTGAGAAGATTGCCGGGGCCGACTTGGATCAGGCAGGGCCGGCCGGGATGGAAGCGCCGGGGCTGACTTGGATCAGCGGGGCCGGTCGGAATGAGAGTGCCGGGGCGGCTGGGAGGATGCCGGCCTTAGAGGTGTCATCCTTTGGGGCCGTCGGTCATGGAGCCGTCGGTCATGGAGCTGTCTGTCTTGGAGCCGTCGGCCTTTGGGGCCGTCGGTCTTTGGGGCCGTCGGCCTTGGAGCCGTCGGTCTTTGGAGCCATCGGCCATTGGGGCCATCGGTCTTGGAGGTGTCGGCCTTTGGGGCCGTCGGTCTTATAGCCGTTGGCCTTTGGAGCCGTCGGTCTTGAGGTGTCGGCCTTGGAGCCGTCGGTCTTTGGAGCCGTCGGCCATTGGGGCCGTCGGTCTTGGAGGTGTCGGCCTTGTAGCCATCGGTCTTTGGAGCCGTCGGCCATTGGGGCCGTCGGTCTTGGAGCCGTCGGCCTTTGGGGCCATCGATCGTCGATCTTTGGGGCCGTCGGTCTTGGAGCCGTCGGTCTTTGGAGCCGTCGGCCTTTGGGGCCGTCGGTCGTTGGAGCCGTCGGCCATTGGGGGCAACCCATGCACATGACGTGGTCCGTTTTCCTTTTGTTCTCTTTCTTCATTATGACAAGATGCTCGTTGCTGGAATATTGCGCCAGCAGGCCAGTTGGCAAGCAGAGTGTTTGGATCGGGCGCGACTCCATCGCCAATGTGAGCGATCAATAATGTAATAACGATTTTATCCCATATTGGTTGAAGCCTAATTTCAATTCTAATGACACGCGGAAATATTAGGCTGCAGAAACATTTTTTTTTTTTTTGCCTCCTTAAAGGGTCCTTGCTGTTACACAAATTTTAGGCATTAATTATCTTTCCAAAAGTTCTTCTTTTCTTTCTTATTTTCGTAAAAGACTTGGAAAATGGAGCAATATATATATATCAGGGGCATTGTTGACAAAACCCATATACCAATTGGCATGCCAGGGATTGCACGATTTTTTACTATTGTGGTTTTTTAAGTTCGTTCGAGTTTGCTAATCATAATTGTTTGATGGAAAAAACACTATGCTTTCGGTTTGAAACTCCCTTTGCATCACGAGAGGCATTTGTTAATTTAAACTACATGTACGAGAGAAAGACAAGTTATGGTTTATACACACACACTTCAATGTTGTTATTTATAAAAGCTTGAAGATCGAAGATACTTCAAATACCTGCAGATTATGGCTACCTAATTAATAAGACTGAGTCTAGAGTTACACTCTATGTTCTTAAGACAATTTCGTCTCGCAATGGTATTTATGGTCTATATGACGATTGTCTTCCAAGATACAATAGTCTCCTTTGATGAATGCATCACTACAATTCATCAAAAATATCAAACCAAGTATGCTTCTCTCTTTTATTTGCACTATAGCTATACTTTCCTTAGGAGAGTATGCAAATGCCTAAGAGAGAAAAGGATTGGAATCGAATTGGATTGATTGAATGAAATGCAAAGGTCTAAGATCCTATTTATAGGTTTTAAGTGCCTTTTGGATACATCCTTTTGGGTTTAATTTGATTTGAATTGGTTAATCGGATTTGATCAAAGAAAGCCTTTGATACACCGATTCACTCCGTGATATGAAGATCAACCGATCATATAAGCCAATTCATGTCCCGATATGCCATTTCACCATCGCTATCTGATGATCACGTGATTCGATAGGTAGTAGAACAGCTTTGATATATTGTTTCATGATTGAAATGATCATCTTATCATCAACGGCATGATCGAATGGGTGCCTTATCACCAACAATCATCAACGACATGATCGGACGGGCACCTTATCACCAATGGTCTAATCAATCGATCGGGTGCGCACCGATGGATCGACACTGCCGCGATCACGATCGTGATTGATCACCACATCTCAGTGTTCGATCCTGACCTTTCATCCTATTGATCTTTGGATTCAATCTTGTTCCCTCATCCAATCGATCAACGGCAATCTAAAGCATTTGATCTTGATTGTTTAACCGATCGATCAACCAATCCATGAACATCCGATCAGCATCACTCTGATCAATGATCATCCAAGTCATTGTTTGATCTCAGCCTTTCATCTTAGTCCAATCAGTTTCCACCATCGGATCCTTATGATCAGAAAAAAATTTAAAGCCCCTCAAGCTCCTCGCAATGATGCGCACATGCAAAGTGTGCCTACAAAGCGCCCATTGCGCTCTTTGCACATGCACGTGCGCATGCGTGTGCTTAAGGAATTTAAGCATGAAGGTAGAGGTTTCCATATAAGTGAACCTTCTTTCTTAATTTTTTTGATGTGGGATTAAATGTCCTCTCAATTTTTCATTCACCCACATAGGAAAGTAATGGGCTTCAAGGCCCATTTAGGTATTCCAGCCTATTGGCCCATTTATCCAACAATCCGCCATATGAATAAAAATTGGACTTAGATCAAAGTTCATCAAATATCAGTAAAGGTGATCCCCTACATAAAAGAATTTTAATCCAAATGAATATGCTAAAGAGAGTATAGTGGGATGAAGTTGTATCAGGATAGGTAGCTTGTGGCTTTGAACCTTCCTTAGTTAGTTGTTATCGAGTTTATTTGCTAAAAAGTGAACATGATGTCTTAAACTTTTCAGCAATTTGTGTAAACCAAAACAATAACAATCACACAACTTCTTCCGGAGCATTCTTTTGGTTCTTATGGTTGTGTTTATTTTTTCCCTGAACACCTCCTGGTTCATGAGTGCTTTAGAGAATTAAACCTTAAAATTCTTAGAGAATTGGCCCAGTTCACACTCACATAGGTGTTTCTTATTAAGAGTATCCTGCTATACCCCATACGAACGTTCATGTTATAAGAATCATTAAAAGCAACGCTTATCCTAGTACCTTTAGCAGGTAGTACTAATTATCATAGGAATGAGTAGGATTGGACATCCTTAGTGCTATGCAAGTCTCTTCATAATTTAGTTGTCCCTTTTGAACCTAGATCTTGGGATCTCCAGTCAGCTAGGTTGGGTATCCACTATGAAGATTTTTCAGTTATAGATTTTTAACCCATTCCCCTTGATAAACATTTTACTTGATCTCTTGGTAACCCCTTTGTTAATGGATCTACTAGGTTTTTCTTTGACTGAATATAGTCAATAGAAATTACATCAATTTTAAGTAACTGCTTATTGGTATTATGTTTACGACGTATTTGTCTAGACTTACCATTATACATCTTATTCTATGCTCCGCAAATTGTCGATTGACTATCACAATGTATGCATATTGCAGACACATGCTTTGGCCAACATGGAATATCTTTTAAAAGGTTTCGAAGCCATTCTACTTCTTCAATAGCCTTTTCTAAAGTAATAAACTCAGATTCCATAGTGGATCAAGCTATACATGTTTGCTTAGAATATTTTTATGACACAACACCTCCTCCTAAGGTAAAATATATCCACTTATGGATTTTGTATCTTCTATATTAGATATCCAATTTGCATCATTGTATCCTTCTAGTACAGCTGGATATCTTGAATAATGTAATCCATAACTTAGGGTATATCGTAAATATCTTAATACCCTTATTAGAGCTGTCCAATGACTTGGACCTAGATTACTTGTGAATCTGCTCAACTTATTGACAACATATATTATATCAGGATGAGTGCAATTTATGACATACATTAAACTATCAATTATACATGAATATTCCAACTGAGATATGGATTCTCCAGTATACTTAGCCAAATGTAAATTAACATCAATAGGTATTTTCACTGGGCTAGTATAATACTTTTTAAACTTATTTAATATTTTCTCAATATAATGAGATTGAGATAATATTATTTCTTCAGATGTTCTAATGATTCGAATCCCTAGTATAACATCTGCAACATCCATATTTTTTATGTGAAAATGTTTGATTAACATTTTTTTCTATTTAATCATTTCAGTATTATTACCAATGATTAACATATCATCTACATATAAGCAGATTATCATATACCCTTCAGATAGGGTTTTGACATATATACATTTGTCATATTCATTTATTTTGAATCCATTTGATAACATGACATTATCAAATTTTATATGTCATTATTTAGGTGCTTGTTTTAATCCATATAAGGATTTAACAAATCTACACACCTTCTTTTCTTGTCCAGAAATAATAAATCCCTTAGACTGTTCCATGTATATTTCTTCATCTAATTCACCATTTAGAAAAGCAGTGTTAATATCCATTTGATGAATTTCAAGATTATTAATGGCTGCAAAAGTGATTAACATTCTTATAGATGTTATTTTACTTACTAGTGAATAGGTATCAAAGAAGTCTATACCTTCTTTTTATTTGAAGACCTTGGCCACTAATCTGGTTTTATACTTGTCAATTGATCCATCAGCCTTTAGCTTTTTCTTAAAAATCTACTTGTACCCTAGAGGTTTCATACCAGATGGTAAGTCTACCAACTCCCAGGTATGATTGTGTATGATTGACTCAATTTTATTATTAATAGCTTCTTTCCAAAAGGGTGCTTCTGGATTAGACATTGCCTCTTTGAATATATGAGGTTCATCTTGTAACATATAAGTTACATAATCAGGACCAAAAGACTTTGTAACTTTTGGCCTCTTACTGCGTCTGGATTCATCTTCAGGATATTTTTTATGATGACTACTACCAGCAGTATTATCATAAGTTTTTTTATTTGAACTTATTTCTATTTTTTTTTGCATGAAAATATATCTTCAAAGAATGATGCATTCCTTGATTCCATGATTATATTTTTTTGTATATCAGATATATCCAATTTATACACAAGAAAGCGATATGCACTACTATTTTGTGCATAATCGATAAAAATACAATCAACAGTTTTAGGTCCTATTTTGACATTTTAGGGTCCAAAATAGCTACTTTAACTAGACACCCCTATACTATTAAGTAATTGTAAGAAGGTTTCTTTCCTTTCCATAACCCATATTGGAGTAACATCCTTCTTCTTAAGAGGTATCTTATTTAGAATATGATTTGCTGAGAGAATTGCTTCTCCCCATAAATTATATGGTGTAACAGAATTTATCAACATAGCATTCATCATTTCTTTTAATGTGCAGTTTTTGCATTCTGCAATTCCATTAGATTGAGGCGAATAAGGAGCCATAGTTTGATGAATAATGCCATTCTCTTGACAGAATTCGTCGAAAGATGCATCATATTTTTTTACCTCTATCACTCCTTATAGCCTTAATCTTTTTACCAAGTTGATTTTCAACTTCATTCTTATAATATTTAAATATTTCTAAAGCCTCATCTTTAGACTTTAGTAGATACACATAGCAGTATCTTGTTGAATCATCAATAAATTATAAAATACTTTTTACCTTCTTGAGTTTGAACTGACTTTAAATCACATAGATCACTGTGAATTAAGTCAAGAGGTTCTGTATTTCTTCTACTGATGGAAATGGTATTTTTGCTAACTTAACTTTAACACACATTTCGCACTTGTAATATGGATCAATTTCATGATTAGGTAATAATTCTAATTTTATTAATTTTCGTAATGAATTAAAAATCACATGTTCTAATTTATTATGCCATAAACAAGAGGAATCAACCATATAAGCAGAAGAAGAAGCTTTATTCATTTCAAGGTTTTTGTGTACAATCATTACATTTACCTTGAATAATCCATTATTCAAGTAATCCCTTCCAATAAATATTCCCTCCTTAGTGAGTACAAATTTGTCAGACTCAAAAACCATCCTAAAGCCATGTTTGCTTAGGAGGGAGCCTGACATCAGATTCTTTCGAATTTTTGGAATATGAAGTACATCATTCAATAGAAGTATCTTTCTAGATATTATCTTGAGTATTATGCGGCCAAGTCCTTCTATTTTGGATGTAGCAGAATTTCTCATAACCAGATTTCTACCTTTGTAGGAGTATATGATGAGAACATACTCTTATCAGAGCAGACATGTTTGGTAGCTTCAGTATCGATGTACCACTCATTAGCTTTGTCAACCATGTTTGCTTCAAACACAACAGCTGACAGCATCATCTTGGATACTTCTTGGGATAGGGTTTCAGTAATGTTGACCTCTTTCTTTTTTTTTCTTGAAACGACAGTCCTTGGATTTGTGTCCTTGCTTTCCACAGACAAAGCACTTTCCCTTGAACTTATATTTCTTTGGATTTTCCTTCTTCTATTTAAAGCCTTCGCCTGAAAACTTATGTTTCTTCTTTCCTTCTATGAGGTTGGACTTAGGCTCAACAAGTTGTCCTCCTATCTTCTTGTCTTGGCTCTTTTTGTCTTCCTCGATCCTCAGATGGATAATTAGATCTTCAAGTCCCATCTCCTTTCACTTATGCTTTAGGTAGTTCTTGAAATCCTTCCATAATGGTGGTAGCTTCTCTATAATGGCAGCTACCTGGAATGACTCACTGAGAGACATTCTCTCTACATGTATCTTATGTAGGATGATATGAAGCTCTTGGACTTGCTCCATAATAGTTTTATGGTCAATCATTTTGTAGTCTAAAAACCTTTCGATCATAAATTTCTTATGTCCTGCATCCTCTGTCTTATACTTTTTGTTCAGGGATGCCCATAACTCATTGGTAGTAGCAATACTGCTGTACACATTGTACAGAGTATTATCCAGACCATTGAGGATGTAGTTCTTGTAAAAGAAGTCTGAATGCTTCCATGCTTCCACCGTACTTGCTTGTCGGTCTCTTTCCTTTAGGACTGGTGGATCTTCATTCAGTACTCTGACCAGATTTAGAGTTGTGAGGTAGAACAGCATCTTTTGTTGTCACCTCTTGAAGTCGGTTCCAAAGAAGTTCTTCGGTTTCTCAGCTTGAACGGATGCAGTCATTGTAGCCATCTGCAGCAGCACTTTCGTGACTCAAAATTGTCTTAAGATTGTTGGTGCATATTGTGGCTACCTAATTGATAAGACTGAGTCTAGAGTTACACTCTATGTCCTTAAGATAATTTCATCCTGCAACGGTGCTTATGGTCTGTATGACGATTATCTTTCAGGATAAAACAGTCTTCTTTTGATAAATGTAGCACTACAATTCACCAAAAATGTTGAACCAAGAATGGTTCTCTCTTTTCTTTGCACTATAGTTATACTTTCCCTAGGAGATATGCAAATGCCGAAAGGATTGGAATCAAATTGGATTGATTGAATGAAATACAAAGGTCTAAGGTCCTATTCATAGGTTTTAAGTGTCTTTTGGATACATCCTTTTGGGTTTAATTTGTTTTGAATTGGTTAATCGAATTTGATCAAAGAAAGCGTTTGGTACATCGATTTACTCCGTGATATGAAGATCAACCGATTAGATAAGTCAATCCATGTCCCGATATGCCGTTTTACCATCATGATTGATGATCTTGTGATCGATAGGTGGTAGAACGGCTTTGATACACTGTTTCACAATCGGAACGATCGTCTTATCATCAATGGCATGATCGAACGGGTGCCTTATCACCAATGATCATCAACGATATGATCGGACGGGCACCTTATCACCAATAGTCCAATCAACCGATCGGATGTGCTGAACGGGTGCGCACCGATGGATCAACATTGCCGCGATCGTGATTGATCACCGTATCTCAGTGTTCGATCCTGACCCTTCATCCTATTGATCTTTGGATTCAATCTTGTTTCCTCATCCGATCGATCAACGACGATTTGAAGCGTTTGATCTTGACTGTTTAACCGATCGATCAACCAATCCATGAACATCCGATCAACATCACTCTGATCAATGATTATCCAAGTCATCATTTGATCTCAGCCTCTCATCTTAATCCGACCAGTTTCCATCGTCGGATCCTCATGATCAAGAAAAAATTTAAAACCCCTCAACCTCCTCGCGATGATGCGTACGTGCAAGGTGCGCCTACAAAGCGCCCATTGTGCCCTTCGCACACGCGCATGGGTGATGCTATCAAGCTCTCCACTTAGGTGAGCCTAAGGAACTTAAGCATGAAGGAAGAGGTTTCCATATAAGTGAACCTTCTTTTCTTAATTTTTTCGATGTGGGACTAAATGTTCTCTCAATTTTTTATTCATCCACATAGGAAGGTAATAGGCTTTCAAGGCCCATTTAAGTATTCCAGGCCTATTGGACCATTTACCCAACACACGAAGCATTCATTCTTCACACACTTTGACCTACATGCTCCCGGTGCCAGGATGACCAATCTTATCCCGGTCTGATATAAAAATGAACCCAATCTAGAACTAATGACATGTATTATGGGTGAGGATTGGATTGGGTTGGTTTGGAGTTTAATGTCAAAATGCAGGGACGCATGCATTGGTGGTCTTATAACATTTAGGTTGGGTTCAATTGCTTAGTCTTTTACAGAGCCTGAGCCAACTTGAGAAAAACAGGCCTTTATCTTTCAATCCAAAGCTAAGCCCAATTAGGTATAATTCGCTATTCATCTAATTAAATTAATAATGGATCAAAATTATATGGTCTTAAAAATTTAAATATAAATTAATTGATGGTAAATAAATTTGAGTTAACTTTTCTTTTTTAATGGATGTAGGATTGTTTTCGAAGTATTACATTATACAGACTATTTTCAAGCAAATCTGGTAGAAAATTGCATCTTCCTATCAACATCTATTAGAGTGGGTTTGTGAAGCATTTTCATAGATTATATTCGTTGCCTAGTGGCGCATGCGTCTTCTTTTGTTTTTGTTTTTTGTTTTCCTATCGTGACACTAGCACCATAAATAACTTTTTTTTATGACATCTGGATAAGAGCAGCAATATCTAACCCCGATCGATCATAAATTGATAGAGTATAAATATTATATTCATTTTTAGTCATATACAACCAATAAATAAAATGTAAATAATATGCTATGCGGATATATGTTTACATAAAATACGTAGAGCCAAGGGCTTATCTGAGCCATCCCATATCGAATAATCAACGCACTTTAACCATGTCACACATGCGCACACGAGGGTGGAGCTCTTTATGAAAGTAACGGTCCATCCAACTAATGGTCTAACTTCAGTACAACTTTTTTTATCTCTAATATTAAACTCAAATTTGATTCAAATTACTTTACGTCTAATTTATATTTGATCCGAGGTTACTTCTTCCTCTGCATGTGTGTGCATGTTTGTTATAGGTGTACGTGCATGCAGTCAATCTGACAATCTTGGTACAATCACTACATCGATGGGAGCTAATCTTGCCAATAATTTTGGAATGTTGCCAATTGGCCGAGCCCATCAACAGCCTGGGCTAGTGACAAGGGTGATGATTATTATGATTAGTTAACAATAATAAGAGATCGCTTCGTTTCAAAAGTCTTAAAGATGCAGCAGAAACCAACTAGTAATGATCTTGAAGATCCTTCATGCACATCTAAGTTTAAAGTATTAAAAAATTTTATTTATAAATTATTAATAATTTATAAATTTAATAATAGATTAATTAAATAATTTTAATCCAATAATATAAATAAAATGAGTTTATTATTGATATACATGTGATTCATATATTTTGATCTTAGGCATTCTTTATTTGGTGATGTAGTTGTCAGTTTGTATAAACTTTAAACTTATTAGTAACCTATGATAAAAAAGCTTATTAGGATCTCATTATAAATAGGTTAGATTCATGCTTCTCTTCATGCAGCTCGCATTAAAAAATAATTCATATAAAAAGGTTGAAGTATAAAAAGGTTGAAGGGTAAGTTCGAGGCATTCATTTTTTGAAGCTCAAGCTAAAATGGTATCATATTTTATTTAAATATCCCTTCAATAATCTATTTGGAATACTTTTAGATTGCATCTATATAGAGGCTAATTTGAGAAAAGGATGAAACAAATTGATAATAGCACTCACATGATATGACGATACTTTAAAATCTTTCTTGAGAAGAAGGTATTCTTGAGAAGAAGGTATTGATTGTATCAATCCTATGTAAGGTATTGGCTGCATTTCTCCTTCATAATAAGATATTAATCCTTCATATGATATGCAAGAGATGTTATAATTTTTTTGAGGTGAAGATATTTATCCTTTATATGATATGAAAGAGATTTCAATTTTTTTAAGAAGAAGATATTGATTGTATCTACCTCCATAAGATACTTATCCTCTCATATGGCATGAAAAAGATTTTAAACTCTTTTTAGAGAAGATAATATCAACTATATCTATTCTTTATGAGCCATCCCCTTCTTCTTGTTTTTTTTTTTTTTAGTACAAGCGGGTGATCATACTGATCTAGTGCGAGTTAGCCCAGATAGGTCAGAAAATAAAATCCGTTTAAGTATAAAAGGGCAGGGGTCACCATGCTTCCAATCCAAATCCCAGAACGATAAGCCACCGAGGCCGCAATCCAGTCAGCGGCAGAGTTAGCTTCCCGAAAGACATGACGGATGCGAACTCTGTGAGCTTCCTGAAGGGTGGCCTGGATGTTATGTAGCAGTGGGTTATTGCAACCGGATCGCCGTTATCCTGCCGAAGCCATCGGATAACAGTAAGAGAATCCCCCTCAATGAGGAGACTGTGAGCACGAAGGATCCGAGTGGCGTAGGAGATACCTGTCCAAGCTGCATATAGCTCAGCCAGCGGAATAGAGCAATCCAGAAGGCCTAGGCCGCAAGCAGCCAGCATAGCACCGTCAAACCCACGAATTATAAAAGCTGAGCCAATAAGTCTGCCCCGAACACTACCGTCAAAGTTGATTTTAACAAACCCTGGGGGTGGGGGCTCCCAAGAGATGAAAACCGTATGCCGGTTCACTGCCGAAGCAGCAAAGGAACCCCAGTGGCCAGGACTATCAAAATGAAGTAGATCGATGGTGAGTGTATTCCATGGATAAGGAGATAGCTTTTCTAGCAGTCATGTGCGGAGATACATGATCATCGGTGAAGACAAAAAGGTTCCATGAAATTCAGACATGATAAGCTGTGTAGGTCCAGATGGCGACTTGCTGCTGGGTGCCCCTCCGAATATCACACAAAAGAGTCGCATGCTAAGAAACAGTGCAATCCTGCTCAATGTGATAGCCAATAATCTGCCAAATCTGTTTAGCTCTGGGGCAGGTGAAGATAGCATGATCAGTTGTCTTCTCCTTCTGTCCGCACACAGGGCAAGTAGGCTGGATAGACAGCCCCCTTCCAGAGAGCATGGAACATGTTGGAAGGTAGTCCCATGCAAGCTTCCACATAAAAAGCTAAATCCTGGGATGGATAGGAAGCCGCCAAATCCATGCCACATCCATCCTATGCTGAGCCTGTGGCCTATATATTTTCATAAGATCCTTGATAGGAGCACTGTGGAGACATGATCTCTTTCATAGTCTGGTATCAGCTGTGTATCCCGAATGAGAGGAATAGAGAGGATCCTTCGAGCAAACTCGTCACCAAAGAATCGAGACACCGTGGGGAGGTGCCAGGAGGAGTGGTCCTGAGAGATCAAATCACTGATTTTCAAGTTGCTAGGAACATTATTACTGATAAAGTAGGCCAGCGAGAAAGGGGAATATCAGCAATCCATGCATCTTGAACAACATCTACCAAAGAACCATTACCAATCATCCAAGAGATGTTATTCAAGATAGTCGGAGCATGACGACATACCTCTTCCAGAAGAAAGAATGTCCTCGAGTTGACTAAAAATCCATAAAGGGTGACCAATCTCCATATCTAGCTCGCATAAAAGAGATCCATAAAGAATGCGGATCAAGAAGGAACCACGTAGCATGCCTTGCCATCAGAGCCTCCCTCCTCACAGTCAGCGACTGAATGCCAAGGCCACCCTCAGAAATCAGCAAGCAAACAGTGTCCCAAGCAAGCAAATGGACACCATGCCCATCCTGTCTGGAGGCCCAAAGAAATTCCTAAAGCTTCTCTCTATCCTCCTCAAACACGTCAATGGGACAGCGGAGCTAGACAGGAGATAAAGAGGAAGAGAGGTGGGGACTGTCCGTAAGAGGGTAATTCTAGCCATCATGATAGCCCAGTGACCTGCCATCCATCAAGTCGGTCACGGACCGACACTCTAGGTCAATGTAATCACTGCATCTAGGCCGTCTTCCCGTGATAGGAATCCCAAATAAAATAGGCGTCATTTTTTTAGTAATGCCCAAGGTTTGGATGATGGTGCTTTAGTAATATCAGTGATCCTTGGGCTGAAGCAGATAGAGGATTTCTGTAAATTAATCTTCTGACCATAGGCTTGATAGTAGCGCTAAATAATGGATGCAAAGGTGGTCGCATTATGGACAGTAGCCTTCCCTATTAAAATGCAGTTATCAGCAAATAAAAGATGGGATACCGTTGGGCCTTGGGGGACCGCAGAGAAAGGGGCAATACATAAGTCCTACTGAGCCTGAGAGAGCGAGCGAGATAGATCATCAACAGCGAGGATGAATAGGAAGGGGGATAATGGGCATCCCTGCCGCAGCCCCACAACAGAGTAGAAAAATATGTTTGGCTACCATTAATAAGAAGAGATAATGACGGCCTGTTAATGCATGCCTGATCTAGTCAATAAAGAGACCATCAAACCAAATTCTTGAAGAGTGCGGTATAGAAAAGCCTAACTCAATCTATCATATGCTCGCTCCATGTCTGGCTTAACAGCCATAAGACCCTAACCACGAGAGGATCTCTAGAGTCATGCATAAATTTCTGGGCAATAAGGATATTATTAGTAATACATCGCCCTCTAATAAAAACTCCTGCTCGGGCCAATAAGACAAGGAATGACGATTTGCATGCGAGAGACGAGGATCCGCACATACCTTGTACAATATGGTACATAGGCTAATGGAATGATAATGTAGTGAAGTGGAAGCATCCGAACATTTCTTTAAAACGTAAAAAATATTAGTAATATAAAGCCATTAGACAGACATGGATTAAAATACGGCGAAGCCACGCTACCTTCGTTTTTCCCAACTAACACACGGGCGCAATCCTTCCCCCGTTTCCGTGAGGAGTTCCGGTTTGAAACGCCAATTTTGGTCGGAGCGGATTAAAACGGATCGAACTATCAACCCGACCCGTTAGCACTTTCCTGCGACCGTACCGCACTTCCCATCCGTTTTAATAGACCTCCGTCACCTCGCCTTTCTATCGTTCTTCGTCTGTTCCATTTCTCTCTGCGTTACATAAGAGAGAGTAAGAACTCTATCGCAATCTATCTCCATCCTTCCCCCCCCCCCCCCCTTGATTTCTCTTCTCTTTTTACCTACGGATTCTATCAATCATAAACCCGTCAGAGCTTCTTTTGTTTTCTTTTTTGATCAAGTTAATTCGATGAATTTCATTTTACAAGTCGATGCTCTTCGTCCTCTTGAAACCCTAGGATCTTCTTGGGGTTCTTGGTTTGAATGCAGTAAAATTAAGGACGTGATTGTCTCGATCGAAATCCTCTTCTTCTTCTTTTTTTTTTTTTTTTTTTTGTTCCCCCCTAATAATCCTAAGCAATCCCTTCTTGATTGCAAGAAAGACAATGCCAAGATCGATATTGTTTCATTGATTTCAGGTTTGAGTGTTCGAGAATTCATCGATCATGTCTGCGGGAGCGAGCGCCAGCGAGGCGATGAGGGAAGTCCCGGAGACCAGCAGGAACGAGCCCCCGCGGACGATCGTCCTCAAGAGCTCGGACGGCCATGAATTCGAGGTCGATTTGGCGATGGCGAAGCAATCGGGGATGATCAAAAGGAGGATCGACGCCGGATGCGTGGAAAGAAGCGTGCCCCTCGCCAATGTCGATGGCCGGGTGCTCGCCAAGGTGGTGGAGTACTGGAAGCAGCACGCCAGCGGGAAGGAGGACGGCGATCTCAAGGAGTTGGTGAAGGGGCCCAAGGAAGAGCTGCTCGAGGTGTTCATGGCGGCCATGTACCTCGACATCGACCCGCTGCTCGGCCTCTGCTCCCAGGCCCTGGCTGGCACCATCGAGCACATGTCGGTGGAGGACGCCCATAAGTACTTGGGAGGAGAGACCACGATAAGCAAAGAGAATTACTGCGACGTCTATCAGCGTCTTAAGCTGATAACGAGGAAGTATCACTAGGCCTATTGAATAAGGCAAATTGTTTCCGCCTTCTTTGGCACCGCATGCTTTGCAATCTCAGCGTCTTCTTTTTCTTTCAAAGTTGTCAATAAAGTAGCTAGCAAGAGACTGGTTTGAGTTCTTGCGCTGTGGATTGTTCTTAGACTCGTGATTCAAATCTTGTGCTGTGGATTGTTCTTGGGCTGGCTGTTTTGCTGGCACTTCTTCTTTCGTATTATTTCACTGGGCTTTCGTTTCGCATTGCCTCTCTTATTGTTTCTCTTCTATTATTTAGTTCTTTTTAACTTTCAAACTTTGTTATACATACTTATTCATACATCATACATATTTAATTTTTTAATATACATAATTATTCCATTAGTATACAAGCTTATTTATTCACTATATATGTATACTTATACTCTTAGTGCACAATCTTATTCATCCAATATATACGCTTATTCACTCATTGAACTCACTCATCAGGAAGTGTTTGTTAAAAAAAAAAAAAAGTGCAAAGGTTTTTGTTAAAGCGTGATTAGGGTCCACTCATCAACTCTCCCTTTTATAAATAAATATGTTGTTTTCATTATGTTACGAATGCCTCTTTGAAAAGTTGGGGTTCGACTTACAAGCATGCGTTGGCGATTCAAGAGACAAGAAATTCCACTTCATGTGCAGATCCAGGATCTATTTGATGCAGAGAGTACGGGAGAAGAGAGTTTGGCCTACACACCTCTTTGTTATATTGTTTGGCCACTCTCTCCTTCCATCTTAATAAGCTCAAAGCAATGATGAACAACGGAATCAAGCGTAGAGGGGTCATCTTAATGGAGGAGGTGGATGTGAAGTGTGAAGGTGTGAAGGCAATGAAGAACATCTAGAATTTGGGGTGGTGGAGCTTAAGGTGGGACTTTGGCATGGTTGAGGTGGGACTTTGGCATGGTTGAGGTTGTGGGAAGAAGAGGAGGATGACGGCAAGGTAGAGTCAAGTATAAAAATCAATTAAGGGGAAGAGGGAGGCACTAGGATGTACCTAGAAAGCCGTAAAATTGTTAGAAGACTAGAAGAGAGGGGTCAAATCCTAGATTTTGTTAGGTCTTTTCCTCTTTCACCCTCCCTTTGAGGGATTAAGAGGCAGACAACTACGCCCTAGGATTTCATCATTTTGAAGAGCCAAAGAAGAGAAGAGGAACCTGATGCTTTGGAGAGAAGCATTGAAAATATTCTAAATCATTTCATACTAAGCTTATCGGGCTAATTAGGCTTTGCATTAGACCTAATTCGAGCTTGTAGTTGAGCTTGAATCAGGCTCATTTATTAGTCCTGGGCTCAGGTTTGCTTTGGGTTTATCCTCTACTTCAATTTGACCCAAAATGAATATGGACCGTAATTTTGAGCTGAAGTTTGACGACCTAAAGATAAGAAAACCTAACTCATTGCCTAGCTCGAAGCTAGCCCGATCTGATAGATCTCATATTGGCTCGAGCCTAATTTCAATCCTAATGACACATGTGAAAATATTAGGGCTATAGAAATTTTTTTCCCTCCTTAAAGGCCTTGTTGTTGCACAAATTCAAGGCATTATCTATCTTTTAAATAGTTTATATTTTCTTTCTTTTTTTTTTTGTTTTTGTAAAAGACTCGGAAAATGGTGCATTATATATCGGGCATTGTTGACAAAACTCACATGCAAATTGGCATGCTAGGGATTGCACGAATTTCTATGATTGCAGTTTTTAAAGTTCATCTAAGCTTGCTAATCATAATTGTTTGATGGAAAAAATATTGTGCTCTGAGTTTGAAACTCTCTCTTGTATTATTAGAGGCATTTGATAATTTAAACTATATGTACGAGAGAAAGAAGAGTTATGGTCTATACACATACACTTCAATGTTGTTATTTATCAAAGCTTGAAGATCGGAAGATACTTCAAATACCAATTTCACGTAGCATTCATTCTTAACACTTTGCTTACGTGCAAGGTCCACTTTGCCAGGATGACCAATCTTATCCCAGTCTGATATAAAAATGAACCCAATCTAAAACTGATGGCATGTATTATGGGTGAGGATTGGATTGGGTTGGTTGGGAGTTTAGGTAGTGTTTGATTTATAAAAAACTATCCCTGGATAAGTGTACATAGCATTTATTGAGGTAGTATTTGATACCCCAAAAGCTATCTCTGGATAAATGTTCAGGATAGCATTTATCCAGAGGATAGATAAGGGAATAAGCACCTTTTTAAAATTACAAGTCTGCCATCAAGGGATAACTTTAGTTGTTCCTGGGTTCCCTAGGTAGTGTTTGGATGTCAAAAAGTTATTTCAGGAATAGGAATACGAATTCTCCAGGAATAGCTTATTCCCCTTGTTATTCCAGATTTCTGTTTGGATGAAAATCTGGTATTCAATGTTATTCCAGTGCAATTAATGCAGTGTTATTCCAAATGATGTTTGGATGATATGGGAATAAGCATGTATTCCAGTAGGAATAGATGAAGAATTTTTTAGAAATTTCAAAGATACCCCTTCCAATAAAAATGGTTTATCAATTTTTATTTTTTAAAATGACTTAAATAAATTATTATTTATTAATAAATAAGGTAATAAATTAATTAATATTAATAAAATAATATAAGAACATACTTAATAAATTATTTTATATTAATAAATTTAAAAATAACATACTTAATTTATTATTTTCTATTAATAAATTTATTTAATTTTAAATAATATTTAAATAAATTTATTTAATTTATTTAATTTAATTCCATCAGTGCCCTTGGAATAGTGGGAATAGGAGCTATTCCATGGGGTACCATAGAATAAGAAATCAGGTATAAGCCCGTTGACTGGAATAGGAATTTCAGTGGGGCCCACGCTCCTTTTTCATTGTGTTTGGGGGAATAAGAAAGAATAAGGGCATA
This sequence comes from Calamus simplicifolius, assembly GCA_900491605.1. Classification (NCBI taxonomy): domain Eukaryota; kingdom Viridiplantae; phylum Streptophyta; class Magnoliopsida; order Arecales; family Arecaceae; genus Calamus; species Calamus simplicifolius. The sequence goes on along the minus strand of UESW01001446.1, from coordinate 230,538 downwards.
TTCCAAGCCTTATTCCTGCATCCAAACACAGCCCTAGGGAATAAGTTCAGGGGATAACCCATGGTTAAACATTAACCATGGGTTATCTCCTCTGGTTAAACTTTTTCAGACCTATCCCTTCTAGCTATAGCATTTGGGGATAAGAAAGAATATCCAGAAGATATCCCCCTTATCCTCTATATCAAACACTGCCTTAGGGAATAGCTCAAGAAATAACTACTTTTTTAAAATAATAGCTTTGCTATCAAAGGATAACTCTAGTTATTCCTGATCCCTAGGGAATAAGTTCAGAGGATAATCTATGGTTAAACATGGGTTATTTAACCATGGGTTATCTTCTTGGTTAAACTTTTTAGAACTATCCCCCTAGTTATAGCTTTTGAATATAAAGGGAATATCCGAGGGATATCCCCCTTATTCCCCATATCAAACACAGTCTAATGCAGGCGACATATGCATTCGTGGTCTTATAACATTAGGTTGGGTTTAATTGCTTAGATCTATTACAGGGCCTGAGCCAACTTGAGAAAAACAGGTCGTTATCTTTCGATCCAAAACTAAGCCTAGTTAGGTGTAATTTGCTAATCGTTTAATTAAATTAATAATGGATTGAAATGATATAGTCTTAAAAATTTAAATACAAATTAATTGATGGTAAATAATTTGTGTTGGCCCAGATGGCAACCCAAGAGGAGGGGTTAATTGGGTTCTTTAAAAAATTTGACCTTTTTAAAAAATTATCTGCTCTAAGACAAATGAAATTGATTGCAATGCAAATATAAAGTACAAACAAGGAGATAGAGATAGAGATAATGAATGCACGACAAACACAAAGATTTTATAGTGGTTCGGTGTATCCAATACCTACGTCCACTCCCAAAATTCACTTGGGTCCATACTATAATCAACTAGATTACAGCTGAGTTGTTTTACAAGAGCACAACTTACAACATGCTGTTTTTCCTCCGGGATCACAACGAACCCAGCCGGTTTTCCGGGCTCACCAGCACAAAACCCTAAACTCAAGCTAATCTACCTTGACCCAAGGTTAACAACTTCCACTAGTTCAATCCCCTTGATAGAACTAGCACAAACAAGTATAAAAATGTTTTACAATGATTCACAGCTCCTTAGTTGAGCAAATATTCAAAATAAAGTAAACAAATTTAGAAAAGCCTGTTTGGAGATGATTGAATTTGAGCTTTTCTTCTTTTCTTCTTTTCTTCTTCTCTTTTTGGAATGATGAATCAAGCCTCAGCTTTAATCCCTCATAGTCGTTGCAGTTGAGAAGATTGGAAATGAAAGAAACATAGCTTTTTCTTCAATATGGGAAATCCACCGATTTTTTGATTTGGGCACCTTGGATTCCTCTTTGAGCTTTTTAGAGTGGAAGGATTTGAGTTTGAATGCTTTTCTCTTGAGATTTAGGCTCAGGCTTTCTCGAATTTTTGATTTGAAATTTTTTTATTTTTCCGTCGTCTCTTTTTTTCAAACGGGTGTTTTCCCCTTTTTATAGATTTCTTTTAATCCATTTTGAAAAGAAAACTAGCCATTGGAGTGTACCTGTAGACAAAATATATCCGTTAGAAATTAGGTAAAAAGGAAATATTACCGTTAGAGCTGATCTGGCAATTTAAATTTTCGTTCCAATTAGGTTGGAGTCGGCTCCAACTTTTCAGGTGTCGGCTCCAGGTCGTTTTTCCAAAAATAGAAATTTCCGAGTTCGTTGAGGAGTCGGCTCCGAAAAAGTAAGTGTCGGCTCGCCATCGCTAGGTGTCGCTCCGAATACTGTGTGTGTCGGCTCCAGATGCTCAAAAAATCAACGTTCTGTTCCCGCATCGGAGTCGGCTCCAGACACTGTAAGTGTCTACTCCGAAACTCTGGGTGTTGGCTCCGGACCGTATCAAAAATCAGAATAAAATTTGAATGGCCATGGGATCGGCTTCAGGAATTCTAAGTGTCGACTCCAGGTTCTGAAACTTTGAAATTGAAGTTTTATAGTTGATTCAAAATACGTTTTTAATTTATTTAAATTGATCAAATAATTTTAACTCCTGAAACACCTCTCAAATCCATTAGTAATCAAATAAATATACTCAATTCCTTTATTAATCATCAAAATCAATAATTGGGTCAACAATTTGAGTTAACTTTTTTTTTTTAATGGATGTAGGATTGTTTTTGAGGTATTACATTATATCAGACTATTTTCAAGCAAACATGGTAGAAATTTGCATCTCCCTATCAACATGTAATAATAGTGGGTTTGTGAAGCATTTTCATGGATATTTATATTCGTTGCCTAGTGGTGCATGCGTTTTTTTTGTTTTTATTTTTTTTTCCTATTGTGACACTGGCACCATAAATAACTTTTTTCTATTCCTTTTGATGACATATGGATAAGAGCAGCAATATCTAGCCGGATCGATCATAAATTGACTAAGTATAAATATTATATTCATTTTTTAGTCATATACAACCAATAAATAGAAATGTAAATAATATGCTATGCAGATATATGCTTATATAAAATAAATAAATTAGATATAATTTCATATTTTTAACTTTATTGTAAAATCATAAAGGTACAAGCTCTAGGGTTTTAACTTAAACCAGTTTCAATACAGCTTGAAGCTAACCTAATTCAATCCAATCCAAACCTATTACCATCTACATCTCCAACCATGTAATGCCATAGAAAAAAAAAAATTCAAACTAAGAAAAATACGTAGAGTCGAGGGCTTATCTAAGCCATCCCATATAGAATAATCAGTGCACTTTAACCATGCATTTATATGTCACACGTGCGCGCACGAGAACAGAGCCCTTTATGGAAGTAACGGTCCTGTGTGTGTAATACTCTCCATGGTAGAGCCTTTTATGGAAGCAACGGCCTTGCCGCTCAAAGTGGGCTAGAATGGTAAGGCCATGCTTTAGCCCGAGCCCAATTCAATTTTTTTTCTAAGCTTCATGTTGAGCTCAAATTTAATCCTAATCTGAATCTAATTGAGCTAATTCATAACAATTTATTTAAGTCAAAAATTAAATTAATTTTTGATTTTAAATATTTATATGAAAATAAGAAACATTTAAAATAATTATATATAATTACTTTAGAAAAAGTATTATAATATGGAAAGATATTTTTATATAATTAATATAAAATTTTAAAATTTTATTATATTTCAAGGATTTAAGATAACATTTACGTCGGATTAAATCTAGTTAAGGGCCAATGTCTCGAATCTTCTTCGGACTTGGATCCATCCAACTAATGGTCTAGTATAATTTTTTTTAGCTCTAATATTAAACTCAAATTTGATTTAAATTTCTTTATGTCTAATTTATGAATCGATTCAAGCTTACTTCTTCCTCTACATATGTGTGTAGGGGTTTATCATAGGTATACATGCATGCAGTCGGTCTAACAATCTTGATACAATCACTACATCGATGTGAGCTAATCTTGCCCACAAATTTGGAATGTTGCCAATTGGCTGAGCCCATTAACAACCCGGGCTAGTGACAAGGGTGATGATTATTATGATTTGTCAGCAATAATAAGAGATCGCTTTGCTTCAAAAGTCTTAAAGAAGCACAAAATTCGCTTTGCTTTAAAAGTCTTAAAGAAGCAGCAAAAATCAACCAGTAATGATCTTCAAGACCCTTCATGCACATTTAAGTTTAAACTATTGAAAAAAATTATTTATAAATTATTAATAATTTATAAATTTAATAAAAAATTAAATAAATAAATTTAATCTAATAATATAAATAAAATGAGTCTATTATTAGGGGTGCAACTTGGGCCAGGTTCAACCCAAACCCGGCCCATCGAACCTGATTTATAGCAGTGTTTAAACTCATGTTTGTCCAACCCAAACCTGAAAGCCCGAGTTTAACCCTGCCCAATTTGCAATTGACCCGGGTTAGGGTTGACCGCAACCCAAACCCGAGAGTTATCCGAACGGGAGGTAGCTTATCGGCATCAGATTTTTAAGGACATTGAAGGCACCAATCGGGTCGGATAGATGACCAACTTGAAGACGAGAAGGGCAAGACCGTCGATCGTAGGCGAGAAAAAGGACAAATATAAAGGTAGATCATCCACACATTTCGTTTCACTTCCTGCCTCCTCTTCTTTGTTTACGACACCTCCTCCTCTTATTTGTTTCAGTTAAAACTTTTTTTTTAATACAATGTTAAAGCCCCGAGTTCAGCTTATGCGTTAGGCAATGGATTTTATTTTTTCGTCTTTGGAATTCATAATTCGGTATTTATTTACTTTGAAAAAAGTATTTTTTTTTCTCATCAACCCGAATTCCAACCAGAAACTCAATCCGAATCCGATTTTTAAAAATAGAGTTAGGATTGAGGTTTTACAAATAGAGTTAGGATTAGGGTTACATTTTACAAATAGGGTTAGGGTTAGGGTTGAGAGAAATCCAAGTTTCATGAGCCCAAGTTGCACCCCTATCTATTATTGATATACGTATGATTCATATATTTTGAGCTTAGGCATTCTTTATTTGATGATGTAGTTGCCTGTTTGTATAAAGTTAAAACTTATCAGTAACCTATGATGAAAGTGCCTTTTAGGATCTCATTATAAATAGGTTAGATCCCTACTTCTCTTCACGTGGCTTGCATTAAAAAATAATCCATATGATGTGAAGGATACTTCAGAATCTTTCTTGAGAAGAAGGTTTTCTTGAGAAGAAAGTATTGTTTGTATCTATTCTCTGTAAGGTATTGGCTGTATTTATCCTCCATAAGGTATTAATCCTTCATATGATATGTAAGAGCCATTAGAATTCTTTTTTGAGGAGAAGATATTAACTGTATCTATCTCCTAGAAGATAACTATCCTTTATATGAAATGAAAGAGATTTCAAAAATTTTTTAAAGAAGATATTGGTTGTATCTATCCTCCATAAGATACTTATCATTGAAAAAGATTTTAAACTCTTTTTTGAGAAGATAATATCAAATCTATCTATTCTCTATGAGCCATCTGCCATCCCCTTCTTTAAAACGTCCAAAAATATTGGTAATATAAAGCCGTTAGACAGACGATGGATTAATATGCATGGAAGCCACGCTACCTTCATTTTTCCCAACAAGCACACGGGCGCAATTCCTTCCCCCGTTTCCGTGAGGAGCTCCGGTTTGAAACGAGAATTTCTGTCGGAGCGGATTAAAGCGGATCGAACTACAAACCCGACCCGTTAACACTTTTCCTACGATCGTACCGCACCTCCCCTCCGTTCTAATAGACCTCCGTCTGCTCGCCTTCTTCCTCTACTCCACTTCTCTCTGTGTCACGTAAGAGTAAGAACTCTATATCCATTTTTTTCCCCCTTGATTTCTCTTCTCTTTTTACCTTCAAATATTTTTATCAACGGATTCTATCAATCATATAAAACCGTCAAAGCTTCTTTTCTTTTTTTTGCTCAAGTTAATTCGATGAATTTCATTTTACAAGTCGATGCTCTTCGTCCTCTTGAAACCCTAGGATCTTCTTGGGGTTCTTGGTTTGGAATGCAGTTAAAGGATGTGATTGTCTCGATCGAAATCCTCTTCCTCTGTTTTTTTTTCTTCTTCTTTTTTTTTCTCCAAAATCCTTAGCCAATCATACCCTAATAATCGTACGTAATCGTTTCTTGATTGCAAGAAAGACAATGCCAAGATCGATATTGCTTCATTGATTTCAGGTTTGACTGTTCGAGAATTCACCGATCATGTCTGCCGGAGCGAGCAGCAGCAGCAGCGGGTTGGCCCCGGAGAGCCCCCCGAAGACGATCGTCCTCAGGAGCTCGGACTTCGAGGAATTCGAGGTCGATTTGGTGATGGCGAAGCAATCGGAGTTGATCAAGATGATGATCCACGAAGACGGATGCGTGACAAGAAGCGTGACCCTCGCCGACGTCTCCGGCCGGGCGCTCGCCAAGGTGGTGGAGTACTGGAAGCAGCACAGTAGCGGGAAGGAGGACGACGATCTCAAGACGTGGGACGAGGACTTCGTGAAGGTGCCCAAGGAAGAGCTCATGGACTTGATCGCGGCGGCCAAGTACCTTGACACCAAGCCGCTGTTCCGGCTCTGCTGCCAGGCCGTGGCCGACATCGTCAAGTACAAGTCGATCCCGGACTTCCTGAAATGCTTTTACGAACCAGAGCCACCTCACTCCAATAGGAGAGGTTAAAGTGTTAGGATGCATGACGCTTTTTATATTTAGAGGGTCCGTGTTTTAGACTCAGAACTACAAGCAGGTGTTTGGCGATTCGAACTACAGGATAATGGCTCAGAATGTGCCAGGTTTTGTACGTGTGCTACCAGGTCTTTCTGATATTCTTTCCTCTGAATTCATGAGAGGGACTCGCTTTTCTAGGTAGGCTTTTGTGTGAGAACTTTGTAGGAACCGTTCTTGCTAAGCACCAGTCTTTTGGCTGAGCTTTTGGTGGTGGTATTGGATGTTGAGATGATTCTGATATTTTCTCTCGGAGGAGATGCTTAAAGTGGAACAAATTCTATAACGTTTGCAATAACAAAGGGAGCTGCCATATACACCACAAAAATTACTTTCTGCACCCTAAAACTTTAAAATTTTTTAAATTACTCTTCACAACCATAAAATTTCTCTATGCACCTCTCCAAATTTTTAAAATTTCAAAATTATTCTCATATCCTATTTCTTTTTTTTCAATAATAAAATGTTCAGCTTGTCAAGCCCAACAATATATATATGTTTGGCTTGATCATGCTGAGCAGTATGTTGTTTGGTCTGATCAAGCCGAATATGTATTGAGAAATATCACACAATGGTCATTACACAATAGAATAAATTGGATATTTTATTTTTTTTTAAGTATGAGTGTAGAGAGTAATTTTTGTGATGTATATAGAAATTCCCTTTCATCACCATCTGATTCTCTCTTTTCTTTTTCTACCTACCATCGTATGAGGCTTAAATAGCCATCTGATTCTCTATTTATCTGTTTTATATTTACTATCACACGATGCTTAGGTGAAAATTAAGATCTCTGTCAAAAAAAAAAAAGTAAGAAAAATCAAATGAAATAGTTCCTATTCCGTCCAAAAGGCATAACCTCAAGAATATACTGTTCACAATATGAATTGAAAGAAAATAGTGCGTGCCTTCAACTTTTAAAATATAGAAGACTCTGGTGGTGCGTCCTCATCTCTGACACTACTAAATAATTTTCAGTTTTATTCTTCAATGAAGAAGTTGATCAATTTTTATTGACCAATCGATCTATCAAATTCGTTTGCTTCAATAAAAAATGTTAGAAAAAGATAAGTTGCATTCTCAAATTATTATTTAACTATTTAAATTAATTTTTTATAAATTTTAATAAAATATTTTTTATCTTTCTTGAATATATTTTATTACAATTCTTTCTTCCATTAATATTTCTCGATTCTTTTCATTCACCTATTTTTTACTATGATGCATTTTGAAAAGAAAAGATAAGAAAATAATATTTATTAAAAATTTTATAATTAAAATGAAAAAAATATTTTTATGATATAATTGATGTTTTATAAAGTGATATAGTAATTTTAATTAATGAATAAACAATAGCTATGATAATTAATTTTCTATGATTGCAGTTTTTAAAGTTCATCGAAGCTTGCTAATCATAATTGTTTGACGGAAAAAATACTGTGCTCTGAGTTTGAAACTCTCTTTTGTATTACAAGAGGCATTTGATAATTAAACTACATGTACGAGAGAAAGAAGAGTTATGGTCTGTACACATACACTTCAATGTTGTTATTTATCAAAGCTTGAAGATTAGAAGATACTTCAAATACCAACTTCACATAACATTCATTCTTAACACTTTTGCTTACGTGCAGGTCCACTTTGCAAGGATGACCAATCTTATCCCAGTCTGATAAAAATGAACCCAATCTAAAACTGATGGCATGTATTATGGGTGAGGGATTGGATTGGGTTGGTTGGGAGTTTAATGTCTAAATGCAGGCGACATATGCATTCGTGGTCTAACATTAGGTTGGGTTCAATTGCTCAGATCTCTTACAGAGCCTGAGCCAACTTGAGAAAAACAGGCCGTTATCTTTCAATCCAAAAACTAAGCCTAGTTAGTTGTAATTTGCTAATCGTTTAATTAAATTAATAATGGATCGAAATGATATAGTCTTAAAATTTTAAATACAAATTAATTGATGGTAAATAAATTTGAGTTAACTTTTTTTTTTTAATGGATGTAGGATTGTTTTGAGGTATTACATTATGTCAGACTATTTTCAAGCAAATCTGGTAGAAATTTGCATCTCCCTATCAACATGTAATAAGAGTGGGTTTGTGAAGCATTTTCATGGATATTTATATTCGTTGCCTAGTGGTGCATGCGTCTTTTTTTATTATTTTTTTTCCTATTGTGACACTGGCACCATAAATAACTTTTTTCTATTATTTTTGATGACATATGGATAAGAGCAGCAATATCTAGCCGGATCGATCATAAATTGACTAAGTATAAATATTATATTTATTTTTTAGTCATATACAACCAATAAATAGAAATGTAAATAATATGCTATGCAGATATTATTGAGATATGTGTCCATAAACAAATAGATTTATTATTTTGTTGATTAATTTAATTAATTTTTTAATATTATTTTGCATGCATGTTTTGATGCTTTATAAATATCAAAAATCTCTGGATTATTTAAATATGACTTAAATATTGTATATAAGTATTATATACATAGGATAATATTTAAAGTAAAATAATCTAAATTTATCTGTAATTATAAATTAAAGATGTGATCTTTAATTTAAAATTACTAGCGCGATTCATTACATTTTGAATGAAACGATCGATCTGATCCGGATTGTTGATAATGAGATTATCGGAATGAAAGCTCTTTATATAATTTGATTATATAGGATTGGAACGCGATTAATTATGAATCTCTAATAAATTCTGTTGTTAAATAGAGTATTCAAAATTAATCAATGATGATCGAATCAATCTGAACTCTGAGTAATTAATAGACTCCTATTTATTGTATTATATTTTTTTGACATTTCGGATAATGACATATAAATATAGCGTCAAATTCTTGGTATATTAACATAAATAGTTGGAAGATTAATATACAAGATGAAATCCATTCCTTCCTTCGTAAAGAGTTAGATGGACGGTTTCCATAAGTGTTGATATGGGGTTTGAATAATAAGAGCGCTTAATTTATGATTAAATCATAAATATATTATTCATTATAAAATTAATGGTATTTATGGATAAAGATAATTAAAGAGTTAACGAAAAATACTTAGCATTACTTATTATGGAGGATGGATTTATATGTAGTGACTATATCAATGGACAATTCAATACTTTTGAATATAATTAATTTTATAATTTTAAAAGTAAAATTTTAAATTTTTAGTGGTCTAATTTGGAATTAATAATTTTAATATTTTAATTAAGGTGTTAATTGAATATCAAAATTATTGAAGCTTAAAATTATAATGTCTATAGTTCCTCCATACGGCTCCATTAAATTATTAAATTATGTGAACTTTATGATATGTTGGGTTGAGTTATTAATTTGAAATTAAGAATTCTAAATTAATTCTACATAAAAATTAATTGGATTAATTTCTATTTTAGATAATATGATTATTTAAAAATAAATTTAAAATTATTTTAAATTAAAAATTATAATATTTCATAGATCACATCGTAGGTATATTCTACAAGGAGGTCAATGTGAAAGTTATTTTATTGTTGAAGAAATATATGGAATCAACAAGAGCTTTTCTCTCGCCTATTCCACGATAAAGATATCAAAGAAACCAACAATGGGTTACTGGAGGATAGAGATATGGGATTGTAGAGAAGATTTTCTCTCCCGTAAGTAATCTCTAGGAGTTAAAAATTATCTTTAATTTTTAATTAATTAATTAATTAAAAAGAAATGGTAGTTATTATTGTCGCAGAATATAAAATTCAAGAGAGAAGAATAACAAGATGAGTGTCATCACCCATAGAGAGTTTCTCATTCATTTTCATATTGTCTTATGAGTTGAGAATACAAGTGAATTGAAAAACTCAGTTTTGTGATCTCAATCCAAATAAAAAACGCCCACTCGTTCATGTTCATCAGAATTTGAAGAACGTTTGGAAAGATCCGTGGTGATCTAAAGGATGGCGAAGTTCACGATATTCGATGAAAGGTCAATTTCTTAATTTTTTTATTTTTATTATTAATTTAATATGAGTATAGATTGCCAAATAAAATTTTTAAGATATGCAATTTGATCATTATCTCACTTCCGTAAATATCCCAAAATCGTTTTGATATAACCAGTAAATATATGCTTATATAAAATAAAAATTAGATATAAATCGTTTTGATATAACCAGTAAATATATGCTTATATAAATAAATAAATTAGATATAATTTCATATTTTTAACTTTATTGTAAATCATATAGGTACAAGCTGTAGGGTTTTAACTTAAATCAGTTTCAATACGGCTTGAAGCTAACCTAATTCAATTCAATCCAATCCAAACCTATTACCATCTACATCTCCAACCATGTAATGCCATATAAAAAAATTCAAACTGAAAAAATACGTAGAGCTGATGGCTTATCTAAGCCATCCATATAGAATAATAGCTGTGGCGTATTGGGAGCTATAGCTATGGCATCTCTGTCTTTCTGTGGGAGCTTCTACATGGTTTTTGATGCGCCCGATTTTTAAAGCATCCTTCGTGAAGTTCTTAGCTGCTTTAAGATTAGTGCTGTCGGCGTTCCCTTGCAACGATCTCCGATGAACGGAGTTTCTCCCGGTCATCTGATCCGGTGGGAAGATGGTTGGCTCTGGTTCCTCGGTTCCTCCGAAGCCGGATGCTGGAACGGAAGGTCGGAAGGCGTGGAGTAGGGCTCAGCCGTCGGCTTTCGTGTGGGTATCTTCGTCTCCCTCTCCGGCGGAGGTGGCGGAGCTGGAGAAGCTTTTTCCTGAAGTTGTCCAAGTTCCCAACGCGGCGTTGGAGGCGGGGGCTGAATGGAATCATTCTGCTATTGTTGCTCGGAGTTTTCAGCGTTGGATCCCCCCGGAAGCGGTGATCCTTGAGTTCCGGCGTGCAGGCATTCCGGGGGATATTGAGGCTGTTAGCTTGGCATTCAGGTGTTCTATATTCAAATTCTCTGATGCAAATGGAAAGAAAATGGCTTTGGAGAGGCCTTGGGTCATTAATGGTCAGCCCTTAGCCACGGAGCCGTGGTCACATGAATTCTTCCCCTCGTCGGAAGCTGTGGCTAAGGCTCTTCTGTGGATTCGTCTTCCGAGTCTTCCACTGGAGTTTTGGTCTGAGGAGATCTTGTCGTCCATCTTGGCTCCGGCTGGTACTCTTGTTAGTTTGGATTCTCAGACGAAACAGAGGAACAGGGGAGCATTTGCCAGGGCCTGTGTTCGAGTTGATTTGAGCCGGGCTCTTCGTCCTGGAGTTCGAGTAAGAGGCTCTCGATCTCCTTTCTGGCAACCTTTCCAGTATGAGCACCTTGAGGGATTGTGTCCCAGGTGCGGATCTCTCCATCTGAATGGGGAATGTGCAGCTCTGGCGGAGAAGGAAGCTACGGCGGGGAGTCTGCTCTTTGGTCCGTGGATGTCAGCTGTGAGGCAACGCCGTTCGTCTCCTTCTCCCGGTGAGGATCTTCGGAGGAAGGGCCAGGGGGTTCAGTCGGAGGCCAGGGTCCCTGTATCGGTGGACGGATGGGTCGCGCCTTCTAAGATTGCTCGCCGGAGATCGTCGCTGCACCCTGCTGCTGCTGTGTCCCGGGTCCCCCCTCCGTCCTCTTCGTCGATTGGTTCTGGTGAGCTGGAGGAAGGGGGTGGCAAGGAGGTTCAGCGTGCCGATACGGCACGCTCGACTATGAATTTTATTCACAGTCTCGACACTGTAGCACAGAGGGGCTTTTCTCCTGATTGTCTGAATCTTAGGTCTTCTGGTTTGATTCAGGAGAACCCTTTTGCTGTGTTGGGTTCGGATAGATGGGCTGGGCGGCACCCTGTTCCTAAGGATGCCCGCCCGGGTCCATCCAAGAGGGCTAGGCCCTTGCAATATGAAAATCATAGTAATATTACAACAAAGGGAAAAAAAGTTGCTAAAGAGCAAAAAAAAGGCAAAAAGGTCGTTGTTGGGTCAAATAAAGCACAAGTATCTTTTTCTTGTCCAGCCTCCTCTGTTTCAGAGCTAGAGTCTATTGCTATGGTTAGTAAGGGTGGAGAGACTCCACAGAGCTTGTCAGCAACTGAGAAGGTGGATCAGTCTGAAAGATGTAATCATGAAGGAATGGTCTCCTCTCTAAAGGAAGTCATTACAGTTCAGGGTCAGGGGATGCAGATTAGTCCTTCATCGACAGTGGTGGAGGAGTCTGTAGCTGGGATGGAGTTTTCTCTCCAGAAGAAAAGAACAGTGTCAGATGTTTGTATTCCAGACACTGTGATGGGTGAGGATGGGTCGGGGGTCACCCCCTCTCAAACTTCATCATGAAGATTCTGATATGGAATGTCAGAGGAGCGCGGAAACCTTCTTTTCGCGCATCTTTTGAGAGACTGATGCAGCTTCATAGTTTTGATATCTGTATTCTGGTGGAAACCCGATTGTCGGGTGACAGCTTAATGCGGTTCCGGAGACAGATAGCCAGAATGTGGTCATCATATGCTGTGGAGTCAGTGGGTCTATCTGGTGGCATTGTGGCTCTTTGGCGTCACTCCTCCATTCGAATTGATGCCTTTCATGGTTGTAAGCAGCAGGTCGCTCTTGTCATCTCTGAAGGGTCTTCTGCTCCATGGGTGCTTTTGGGGGCTTATGCTAGCACTGATTTCGTGAAAGACGTGATCTCTGGTCTGAGAGCCTCTCTTATATTGGTAAGGGTTTTCCGACTCTTATTGCCGGTGACTTTAACTGTATCCTCCAGGCAAGTGAAAAGAGAGGAGGCAGGCCTTTTGTTGATTCTGTCGAGTCTGCTGAGTTTAGATCTTTCATCTCCTTTGCTGGGCTTTTTGATCTGGGATTTTCGGGTTCTCAGTTCACTTGGTGTAATAATCGCCAGGGTACAGCTCGTGTGTGGGAGAGATTGGATAGAGTGATGGCCACGGCGCATTGGCTTCACATGTTCCCTTCTTCCACTGTTAGTCATCTGTCTCGGATTGCTTCTGATCACTGCCCCATTTTAATTTCTACAGAGTCGGGGATTCTTCATCGGAAGCAGTTTCGTTTTGAGCAGATTTGGACTTCTTATGCCTCGGCCCGAAATATTATCTCCAAGGTTTGGCGCCTACCTGTTAGAGGTAGGGCTGAGTACAGACTTTCCAGGAGGCTTGAGTTAGTGAAGCGCCGGCTATCCAGATGGAACAAAATGGAGGTTGGGGACCTCGTTAGGAAGTGGAGCTGATTGAGGAGGAGATTACTTCCATCCAGAATAGGGAAGATTCAGATGGTAGTCTTTCTAGTTCTGATCTTATGACCCTCCGGGGTTTGCTCACTAGTCACCACTCTCTTCTGCTGCAACAGGAGATTCATTGGAGACAGAGATCTCGGATTCAGTGGTTACGGCTGGTGATAGTAACACTAGATTTTTTCACCAGAGTACGCTGAGGAGACGCTGCCAATAGGATTCGGCGGATTGTGGATGATGAAGGCCAATCTCTGGAGGATTATGCTGCTATTAGAGATCATTTTTTTCACTTCTTTCAGTCCCGATGGACTGATCATACTGGAGATGGGTCTCCTGTTCACCCGGTCATGCTTTCTGAGAAGGTCTCTGATTCGGAGAATATCCATCTTACTAGACCGATCACTGGGGATGAGATCGTAGGGCTCTTTGGGATCTGGGGCAGGAAAAGGCTCCTGGGCCAGATGGTTTTCGCCCCTGTTCTTTCGGACATACTGGAGCATTGTTGGTCAGGATGTTCAGCAAGCCATTCTAAATGTTTTCCATTCTAGAGTTATTCCAGATGAGTGGAAGAGGACCTTTGTTACCTTAGTGCCAAAGCGTCCCGATGCCTCCTTGCCTCTTCACTATAGGCCCATTAGTCTATGTTCCACCTTATATAAAGTCTGTTCCCGTCTTTTGGCAAATCGGATGCGGACTGTTATTCCTCGTATTATCTCTGTGGAGCAGGGTGCGTTTATTCGAGGTCGAAGTATTTCGGATAATGTTCTTATTGCTCAGGAGTTTATGTCTGATCTTCACCGAGCGACTGGTCCGCACAGTCTTATGGCTGTTAAGCTCGATATGGAGCGAGCTTATGATAGACTAAGTTGGGATTTTCTGAATAGGACCCTTGTGGAGTTTGGGTTCGATGGGCAGTTCATAGACTGGATTATGGCTTGCATTTATAGACCTACTTTCTCTCTTATTATAAATGGCTGTCCGACGGACTTTTTCTATTCCACTGTGGGGTTACGGCAAGGATGTCCGCTCTCTCCATTATTGTTCATTATGGCTGTTGATGATTTATCGCGTGCGCTCCGCCAGGCACAGCTCGATAATCGGATTACCCCCTTTTTTGCGGGACTGGACGGGCCTGCGGTCTCCCATCTCCTTTTCGCCGATGATTGCATCTTTCTGGGGAAGGCTACTGCCCGGAATGCCAGTTCTTATGCTACTATTCTCCAGGAGTATTGCAAAGCATCTGGGCAGAAGGTTAATCTTCAAAAATCTATGGTTTGTCTCAGCCCCAAGATCTCCAGATCAAAGAAAGAGGCTATTCTTCAGACTTTTGGCATTTATACCCAGGCTGATCGCCTTATGTATCTGGGAGTTCCTATCACTGGTAGGCGGCCTCGTTGCTCGAATTTCAGTGTGATTGAGCGTCGGGTTCGGGACCGTATTGATGGGTGGCAGGCTACTGGGTTATCGATGATGGCTTGGATTACACTCATTCGATCGGTCCTTACGTCTCTCCCCCTCCATCTTTAGCAAATGCTGTTATCCCGATTTCATGCTTAAGAAGGATTGAGAGGTGTATCAGAGACTTTCTTTGGGATTCGAGGCAAGATAGTCGAGGTATGCATCTATTGGCCTGGGACACTATCTGTAAGCCTATCTCTGAGGGAGGCCTGGGCATTCAGTCTTTAGCGGTCAGGAAGGAGGTTTTGTTGGCTAGACATGCCTCCCGTTTTCTCCTCGACCCGCATTGTTTTTGGAGTTCTGTGATGAGAGCGAGATATGGTGAGTGGCCTCAGGATATGCCTTCTTCTTTTCCAAGGACCTACTCTTTCTTTTGGAAGGAGGTCAGTGGGCGTCTGCCAGCTATCAGGAATAATATCTCATGGATGATTGGTAATGGAACTGGGGTGAATGTTGTTCATGACTTATGGCTTTCTGATCTTCCTTTTGAGAAGTGGCCTACTTTCATCAGTTCAGAGGTCACCAGTCAAATGAGAGTCTCTGATCTGATTTCCCAGGACCTTTGCTCTTGGTGCATTACTACGGTGATGCGGTTTTTTGGTGTGGAACTTGCCCGCCGGATTTTATCTATCCCTCTAGTTGATAGTAGGATTGAGGATACCAGATTATGGAGGAGATCTTGTTTTGCGAGGGCTCCGTCCAGGGATCTTTTGCCTATCTTTAGGCCTCAGTCTCTTGGATCGCGAGGAACCGCTTGGATCTAGAAGCTCCCAATCCACCCTCGGCTGCAGCTCTTTCTCTGGAAGCTTGAGTGGAATTGTCTCCCTACCTGTTTCTTGCTTTTTGGTAGAGGTGTGGATATTCAGCCTATATGCCCATTGTGTGGACAGGCGGACGAAACTATTGATCATGCCATCTTTCAGTGTTTTAGAGCTAGACATTTGGAGGATTGTGGGTTATCAGATATGTGAGGATGTTTCCAGTTCGCCGCGGTCCTCTTTCCTCAGTGATATCAGAAGGAATAACCAGCAGCGGGGTACAGTCTGGGCGGCTACAGCTTACCAGATTTGGTTATCTCGCAATCAGATGGTCTTCACTGATGACTTCGTTCCCCCTCAGCGGACTGCTCGGATAGCTATATCCTTCTACTCTGCCTTCTATCGTGCTGCTCATGATTTTGATATATCTGGTCACTGGGGTTCCCCTGCTACTTCGGTAGCGAACCGGCAGACGGTTTTTATTTCTTGGGAGCCCCCCCCCCCACCAGGGTATATGAAATCAACTTTGATGGGAGTGTTCGGGGAAGACTCGCTGGTTCTGCTTTTATTATTAGAGGTGCTGATGGTGGTATGTTTGGCGGCTGGAGGTTTTGGTCTCCTTGATTCCTCTGTTCCTATGGCCGAGCTGTATGCGGCGTGGGCCGGGATTTCTTTTGCGGTTCGATCCCTTCATGCTCAGAGTCTCTTTATTGAGGGGGACTCTCTTACGGTCATTCGTTGGCTTCGACAGGAAGGTAGTGATCTCCCTCCGACTAATCCTCTTCTTCTGGATATCTCGTCTCTTTTGAGGGGGGTCACCTTCTATCAGATTCGGCATGTCTATCGCGAGGCCAACATGGTAGCTGATTGGATTGCGGGTGCTGCGGCCCTTTTTTCTGGTTTTTGGATATGGAAACAGGGGGACTCCTGCCCTATTGTACTTAAACAGCTTTATTTTCTGATATATCTGGGCTGACTCACGCTAGACTGGTGTGATCGCCCGTTTTTCTTAAAAAAAAAAAAAAAAAAAAACAGTGCACTTTAACCATGCATGTGCCATGCATGTGTATGTCACACGTGCATGCACAAGGGCAGAGTCCTTTATTGAAATAATGGTCCTGTATGTGTAATACTCTCCATGGTAGAGCCTTTTGTGGAAGCAGCGGCCTTGCACGTGCCGAAATGTGTAGGCTCAAAGTGGGCTAGAATGGTAAGGCCATTCTTAGCCCGAGTCCAATTCAATTTTTTTTTCTAAGCTTCCTGTTGAGCTCAAATTTAATCCCACCTTGGGCTTAATCTAATTGAGCTAATTCATAACAATTTATTTATTTAAGTCAAAAATTAAATTAATCTTTGATTTTAAATATTTATATAATATAAGTAACATTTAAAATAATTATATATAATTACTTTAAAAAAAGTACTATAATATGAAAAGATATTTTTATATAATAATAAAAAATTTATTTATTTCAAGGTTTAAGATAACATATACGTCGGATTCAAATCTAGTTAAGGGCCAATGTCTCGAATCTTCTTCGGACTTGGATCCATCCAACTAATAGTCTAACTTCATTATAAATTTTTTTTAGCTCTAATATTAAACTCAAATTTGATTCAAATTACTTTACGTCTAATTTATGATTCGATCCAAGCTTACTTCTTTCTTTACATATGTGTGCATGTTTGTCATAGGTATACATGCATGCAGTCAATTTGATAATCTTGGTACAATCACTATATCGATGTGAGCTATTCTTGCCCACAATTTTGGAATGTTGCCAATTGGCTGAGCCCGGGCTAGTGACAAGGGTGATGATATTATGATTGGTTAACAATAATAAGAGATCGCTTTATTTCAAAAGTCTTAAAGATGCAGCAAAAATCAACCAGTAATGATCTTTAAGACCCTTCATGCACATCTAAGTTTAAATTATTAAAAAAATTATTTATAAATTATTAATAATTTATAAATTTAATAAAAAATTAATTAAATAAATTTTATAATAATATAAATAAAATGAGTTTATTATTGATATACGTATGATTCATATATTTTGAGCTTAGGCATTCTTTATTTGATAATGTAGTTGTCAGTTTGTATAAATTTGAAACTTATCAGTAACCTATGATGAAAGAGCCTATTAGGATCTCATTATAAATAGGTTAGATCCCTACTTCTCTTCATGTGGCTTGCATTAAAAAATAATCCATATGATATGAAGGATACTTCATAATCTTTTTTGAGAAGAAGGTTTTTAAGAAAGTATTGATTGTATCTATTTTCTATAAGGTATTGGCTGCATTTATCCTCCATAAGGTATTAATCCTTTGTATGATATGTAAGAGCCATTAGAACCGTTTTTTGAGGAGAAGATATTAACTGTATCTATCTCATAGAAGATATCTATCCTTTATATGATATGATAGAGATTTCAATTTTTTTTTTTTAAGAAGAAGATATTGGTTGTATCTATCCATAAGATACTTATTTATGAAAAAGATTTTAAACTCTTTTTTGAGAAGATAATGATGTGGCTGATCAAGCGTTGTATGGTTTAACGGAGAAAGCAACTGACGAAACCCTCATCTTCGGCCTCTGAGGCCCCCTTGGCCTTCGGGGCTCCCTCGGACCTTAGCCTCGGACCTGGAGTCCCCTCGACCTCGGACCTAGAGTCCCCTCAGCCTCGGACTCATGTCCCCTTAGCCCCGGACCTCGTGTTCCCTTGA
The DNA here is from genome assembly GCA_900491605.1 of Calamus simplicifolius. NCBI lineage: Eukaryota > Viridiplantae > Streptophyta > Magnoliopsida > Arecales > Arecaceae > Calamus > Calamus simplicifolius. The sequence continues at coordinate 212,122 of UESW01001446.1, read as the reverse complement.
CTTTAGCCCTGGCGTCCCTTCATCCTCGAGCTGCCTGACACGACCACGTAGCCTACCAATTGCCTGCAGTCGCCATGTGGCCCACTAATCGTCTGCAACTGCGCATGGCCACTATCCGTAATGGTGCACGCCTGACACAACTAGACCCACCTGTCACCTATGGCGCCGCACCTGGCAGGTGGGGCAAGTCACCTCTGACATGCCCAGTGTCAGTTGCAGGTACCTTAAAATCAGCCATTTTCTGGAAGCAGAAAAAGGGACCCTCGAAAAGGTATAAAAACCCACACTCACAACGAGGAAGGGATCTGAACAAGTTCTCTAGCTATTTTCTATTAGCTCTTTTTCTTTACTGTTCCCGAATCGCTTACTAACCGGTTTCAGGGGACATCTTTGCAGGAGCTACTTCAAGAAGGAGGATCTTTGTTTTTTTGCATTGAACGAATGTGACTTGATGGCAACAGATAATATGACTGTATCTATTATTCTTTACGAGCCATCCCCTTCTTTAAAACGTCCAAAAATATTGGTAATATAAAGCCGTTAGAGAGACGTGGATTAATATGCAGGGAAGCCAAGCTACCTTCATTTTTCCCAACAAGAACAGGGCGCAATTCCTTCCCCCGTTTCCGTGAGGAATTCCGGCTTGAAACTCGAATTTCGGTCTGAGCGGATTAAGATTCAGGAAAACTCACAGAAACTCTGCATGAAACAGTTTCCCATAAAAGTAAAAAGAAAAATCGCCGAGGCTAAGAAGCACCGATAGAGCTTGCTCTCCCTCAATAAAGCTATTAGCAGATTAGAGGGGGTATACCTGGTAGAATAAGAAGATCGAGATGCTATAGGGATCGGTTTGCGTGGCAGATGCACCATGGATGACCAAGCCTCGAGCCCGTAGATCTGCGGCTAAGTATTCGCTAACCTGAATGGTGATCACCTTGAATCCTGGATTCATGGCTACTGAGGGACCTGCAAGAACACCATCCAAGGGTTAAAGAACAAGAGAGAAAAGTTAGATTAGAGGCAAGGAAGAAGGAGAGGCGGCCAAGAGGCTCTTGGGCGTCCACTAGAGGAAAACAAGGTTGGCGGCGGCATGCGCAGGAGAAGGGAATGAAGAGCACCAAAGAACCCAATAAAAAAACTCATAATAACTCAAAATTGGATTGATTGATTAATAATTCAAAGATGCATAATTCATACAAGAGGATCTCTTTTATAGAGCAAAAAACTTAGGGCCTAGGTATTTAAGTAAATACAAATATAGAAAGAAAAGAGGCGCCCACTTTCTTCCTAAATTGTGGATTAGATTACATAGAAAAAACTTTATGCCATACAAATCCCTTTCAAAAAAGGCAATTTATGGGCAATAAAGGGCATCCCTTTGCTGCTTCTTTGGGCTAAAATTTTTCCAAATAGGGTTGCATGATTTGAGGGATTGAGGCTTATGTTGTTGACCTGCTTGCTCTGCTACGTGGCATGTATAATGGTTGTCCTGGAGGATGGCAGGTGTATGGCTGACATGTGACTTCTTATATAGGTGTGGCGTCAACTTGAATTTAGCATCTGCTATGTTTGACTGTGATGGCCTTGTCTTATGCTCCAATACTGGTATCTCCTTTTATAAGCTAAATGAACTTAATACAATACCAGACATATATAACACCAACCGGACTGGATAGGACTCAAATTGACCCAAGCTCATAATGAGCTGAATCAATATGACCCAAACTCTAATAACGAGTACCAACTCAAAAGATAGGACTCAAATGCCCAAACAAAAATAAAATTAGACCCAAATTAAAATAAAATAAAATAAACTTAATTTTCAACTGAATCAAACCCTACAGACCTAATTAGATATCCATAGAGGATTAAGAATCCTCTGCCTGATCCTAGTACCCGCACCAATTCTCCCGGGATGGGAGGAACTCGACCTCGTCTAGTATGAATCGTTTTGGCTCCGGTAGCTCTCTAGGAGGTCTGAGTCGAGGCATTGCAAGTCCTTTGAGTAATCCATGAATCGTCGGATTCGGAATGACCCTGCCATCGGACTAGATAGCGTTGGTAATCGCAAATCCGAGTCGTAATGGCTTGATCGTCCAGGATATGCTCGATCCGATCTCCTCGCTCATGTAAAATTGATGGACACTCTTAGGTAGCTTTGTTCATGAAAGAAGAGCTAGGTCTAAAGTACTCACTAGGATTTGTTGCTTGTTCTCTGTACTCTACTAGGTTTGTAATATTGAAGGTTGAGCTAATGCTCAAATTCGAGGGCAGATCTAGCACAAAGGTATTGGGTCCTATTTTCTTTATTACTTTAAAGAGGTGCGAGCGTGAAGTTTCTTAACGGTTTCTGAGGAAAACCGTTCAAGCATCCCCTTCTTTAGAAAGTCCAAAAATATTGGTAATATAAAGCCGTTAGAAAGACATGGATTAATATGCATGGAAGCCACGCTAACTTCATTTTTCCCAACAAGCACTCTGGCAGCAATTCCTTCCCCCGTTTCCGTGAGGAGTTCCGGTTTGAAACGCGAATTTCGGTCGGAGCGGATTAAAGCGGATCGAACTACAAACCCGACCCGTTAACACCTCTCCTACGACCGTACCGCACCTCCCCTCCGTTTTAATAGACCTCCATCTGCTCGCCTTCTTCCTCTATTCCACTTCTCTCTGTGTCACGTAAGAGTAAGAAGTTAAGAACTCTATCTCCATTTTTTTTCCCCTTGATTTCTCTTCTCTTTTTACCATCAAAATATTTTTATCAACGGATTCTATCCATCATAAACCCGTCAGAGCTCTTTTGTTTTCTTTTTTTGATCAAGTTAATTCGATGAATTTCATTTTACAAGTCGATGCTCTTCGTCCTCTTGAAACCCTAGGATCTTCTTGGGGTTCTTGGTTTAGAATGCAGTAAAATTAAGGACGTGATTGTCTCCTTTTTTTTTTTTTTTGTTCCCCCCTAATAATCCTAAGTAATCCCTTCTCGATTGCAAGAAAGACAATGCCAAGATCGATATTGTTTCATTGATTTCAGGTTTGAGCGTTCGAGAATTCATCGATCTTGTCTGCGGGAGCGAGCGCCAGCGAGGCGATGAGGGAAGTCCCGGAGACCAGCAGGGACGAGCCCCCGCGGACGATCGTCCTCAAGAGCTCGGACGGCCAGGAATTCGAGGTCGATTTGGCGATGGCGAAGCAATCGGGGATGATCAAGAGGAGGATCGACGCCGGATACGTGGAAAGAAGCGTGCCCCTCGCCAATGTCGATGGCCCGGTGCTCGCCAAGCTGGTGGAGTACTGGAAGCAGCACGCCAGCGGGAAGGAGGACGGCGATCTCAAGGAGTTGGTGAAGGGGCCCAAAGAAGAGCTGCTCGAGGTGATCATGGCGGCCAAGTACCTCGACATCGACCCGCTGCTCGACCTCTGCTGCCAGGCCCTGGCTGACACCATCAAGCACATGTCGGTGGAGGACGCCCAGGAGTACTTCGGGATCGTGAGCGACTTCAATCCAGGAGGAGAGGCCACGGTAAGCAGCGCGAATTACTGCGACGTCTATCACCGTCTTGGGCTGAAAACGAGGGAGTATGACTAGCCTATTGAATAAGGCAAATTGTTTCCGCCTTCTTTGGGACCGCATGCTTTGCAATCTCATCGTCTTCTATTTCTTTCAAAGTTGTCAATAAATTAGCTAGCAAGAGACTGGTTTGAGTTCTTGCGCTGTGGATTGTTCTTAGACTCGTGATTGAGATCTTGTGCTGTGGATTGTTCCTGGGCTGGCTGTTTTGCTGGCACTTCTTCTTTCGTAAATTTCACTGGCTTTCGTTTCGCATTGCCTCTCTTATTGTTTCTCTTCTATTATTTAGTTCTTTTAACTTTCAAACTTTGTTATACATACTTATTCATACATCATGCATATTTAATTTTTAATATACATAATTATTCCATTAGTATACAAACTTATTTATTCACTATATATGTATACTTATACTCTTAGTGCACAATCTTATTCATCCAATATATACGCTTATTCACTCATTGAACTCATTCATCAGGAAGTGTTTGTTAAAAAAAAAATAGTGCAAAGGTTTTTGTTAAAGCGTGATTAGGGTCCACTCATCAACTCTCCCTTTTATAAATAAATATGTTGTTTTCATTATGTTACGAATGCCTCTTTGAAAAGTTGGGGTTCGACTTACAAGCATGCGTTGGCGATTCAAGAGACAAGAAATTCCACTTCATGTGCAGATCCAGGATCTATTTGATGCAGAGAGTACGGGGAAGAGAGTTTGACCTACACACCTCTTTGTTATATTGTTTGGCCACTCTCTCCTTCCATCTTAATATGGTAGGTAATGGATTTTTTTTTTAATATACAAACGGACGATCACACCCGTCTTGATTGAGTCAAACCCGATATATCATAGTACAAAATTTAAAAAACACTAACGGGCACGAATCACCCGACATTCAGCATCACGGTCCGGAATGATGGGCGACTCGAGCAGCAACCCAATCAGCTGCTGAATTAGCTTCTCGGTAAGTGTGCCAAATCTAGACTATATCAGCCTGATGAAGCATAGACCGAATGTCGCATATCATAGGGTTGGTCAATAGGGTCGCCCAGTTCCTGTCGGAGCCAGCGAACCACAGTGATAGAGTTGCCCTCAATAATAAGCCTGCAAATGCCTAAGCTACGTATGGCATAGGAGATGCCAGCCCATGCAGCATACAGTTCAACAGTCGGCACAGAAAAGTCAAGGAGGCCAAAATCGCCAGCCACCATCAAAGATCCATCAGACCCACGGTCACTACCATCAAAATTGACTTTGAAAAGCCCTAGTGGAGGGTGATGACGCCCGATCACTGGTCCTGAACGTCGGGAAAAGGGAATGGATTGATTATCGAATCTTTGCTCCACCAGGTTGCCTGCAAAAAAGTCCCAGGATTGGAGGGATTCTCCGATGGGACCCTTCGATGCTCAAGTTAGCAATCGAGGTCACAGCTGAGGAGGAGCTCGAATGAGCTCTTTTTAGATGAAAAGTGTTCCCAGGAAGGAGGATTTCTCTCTGAGTGCTAATATAGCGATTCCTTGGGGTTATCATTCATACCTGATTATTGAGTGGATTCACATTCTTATAGGGGTTGACACTTGCATGACCACGTAGGATTCCGTAAAAAATAAATGTCCGCGGAGTTCTTGGGAGTTGTGTGAATATGGGCTGGTTGGTGGGTCCTGTCCATCGGAGAGAGAAAAAAACGGCGGTTGGTGGGCTACGTCACATCAGCCAGTGGGGCTATTGGGTAGTTGGGTCCAGTCCCATCAGCGGCATGACCAGTGGGTAGTTGGATCTGGCGTTGTCAGGCAGCGTGGGTCAGGAAGGTGGCGTCCTGAACTACTAGGGCCGTGCTGGGGGGGTGATTTGGAGGAAATGGGAGCATTTCAACTCTCCCGAGGGAGCCGAGACTGAGCTAGGTCGACCGGGGATGGCCGGGGCCAACCTTGCCGACCAGGAAGTGCCGGGGCGGGACCGACCAGGAAGGGTCGGGGCCGACTCGGCGGGATGAAGATGCCAGGCCGAGCGGGACCGATCAGGAATGGTCGGGGCCGACTCGGTGGGCCTGGAGATGCCAGGGCCGAGCGGGGCCGACCAGGAATGGTCGGGGCCGACTCGGTGGGCCTGGAGCTGCCGGGGCCGAGCGGGGCTGACCAGGAATGGTCGGGACCGCTCGGCGGGCCTGAAGACACCGGGGCCAACCAGGAATGGTCGGGCTGACTCGGCGGGTCTGGAGACGCCGGGGCCGACTCGATAGGCCTGGAGAAGCCGGGCTGAGCGGGGCCGACCAGGAATGTCGGGGCCAACTCGGAGGGCCTGGAGCCGGGCCGACCAGAATGGTCGGAGCCGACTCGGCGGGCCTGGAGACGCCGGGGCCCGAGCGGTGCATATCAGGAATGATCGGGGCCAACTTGGCGGGCCTGGAGCTGCCGGGGTCGAGCGGGGCCGACCAGGAATGGTTGGGGCCGACTTGGTGGGCCTGGAGACGCTGGGGCCGAGCGGGCCGATCAGGAATGGTCGGGGCCGACTCGGCAGGCCTGGAGACGCCGGGGCCGAGCGGTGCCGACCAGGAATGGTCGGGGCCGACTCAGCGAGCCTGGAGCTGCCGAGGTCGAGCGGTGTCGACCAGGAATGGTCGGGGCCGACTCGGCGGGCCTGGAGCCACCGGGGCGGGGCGTGCCGACCAGGAATGGTCGGGGCCGACTCGGCGGGCCTGGAGCTGCCGGGCCGAGCGGGGCCGACCAGGAATGGTCGGGCCGACTCAGCGAGCTTGGAGCTGCCGGGACCGAGCGGGCCGACCAGGAATGGTCGGAGCCGACTCGGCGGGCCTGGAGATGCCGGAGCCGAGCGGGGCCGACTAGGAATGGTCGGGGCTGACTCGGCGGGCTTGGAGCTGCCGGGCGCTTAATATTTTTAATTTTACCGAAATTGCCCTTGTGCTACACCAGCCACATTAGTGCCCCCCCGGCCCTAAGCGCTAAGGACCATGCGCCTGCAATCCTTTGGGGCGAAAAGGGGCACGAAAATTCAAAAAGAATGATTGCCTCCTTAGTGCGCTTTAAATGGCTTGATGAGTTGGCACTTTGTCCCTAGGCAGTGTCGCTTCGAAGATCTCCCGTAATCATGCGGTAGGGGGGGCTGATGTTGGCACCGGACGTTCTGGGGAGGGAGCTCTTTGGGGAATGGAAAAAGGCAAGGATCATCATTACTTCTCTGTTTTTTGCCCCACGATTGGCCGGGGTTCACGCCCCTTGGGACGGATCGAGGCGGCTTGTCCTTGCAGGCAATATTTTGGCTGATAGCTCGTGGCGCAATAGAGGTTTGCCACGTGGCGGGATCTTGAGCATCGCTGATGGAAGGTGGAGGGTATAAAAACGCTTCTAGTCTGGGGAAAGCTTTTACACCACTATTGCTTTCCTCCACCTTCTTCCTCCCTGAGCTTCTTCTGCGACCCGAGCCCTTCCAACTCCCAGGTTAGTTTCATCCTTTACTCCGCTCATGGACCGTAGTGCCATTAGGGAGGGTAAGAGACCCGTAGAAGAGTCTTCCCAATCCAGCAGTGAAAACCAGGCCCATGTAGCTAGCCAAATGCCTCGGCCGGTGGGTGGCATCACCATCCGCGATCGATCGAGGGCGATAGGACCTCCGTCCACCTCCGGTTCCTCCATTAGGGCAGCCCCCGTGTCCTCTCGCCGTCCGGCGCTTCCTTTGGCGGTGAGCTCCGATCCAACAGGTCCAGCGGGGGGCCTCCACCATGACCCCTAAGGATGTAGAGGCTGTTAGGGCTAGATATTTGGTCCCTGACTTC
>UESW01001446.1:168878-203060 GCA_900491605.1 Calamus simplicifolius | reverse complement strand
TCCCTTTTCAGCCGATAGAATTTCCTTCCTTCCGAGGAGGCATTGTCTCAAATGAATAAAGATAAATTTCTATTTTTTATCTAATAAAAAATAAAATTAATTATATATAAACTTAAATTTATATTTAATTTAATTTTAAATAAAAGAATTGGATAAAGAATGTGATGTTAATATAAAAAAAGAGAAAGGAGGTGTTTCCTCTAATGGGTCATCTTAGAAATTCCACGGAAATTATGGGGATAAGATTAAAAAAAAAAAGAGGCCGTTGGGAACCGAACGCGTTTTGGGTTAAATACGTCAACGCTAGAAACTGAACGCACAGTCATAGAATGTTCTGATGCAAGATCGATTCACATGCAAATAAATTTTATATGATTAATGATTGCAGTTGATTAATCTCCTAAAGTAATAGCCTAAGAGGGATTCGGAAAACTCACATAAACTCTGCATGAAACGTTTTTTAGAAAAGTAAAAAGAAAGATCGCCGAGGCTAAGAAGCCCCGATAGAGCTTGCTCTCCCTCGCTCTGCGTGGCGGATGCACCTTGGATGACCAAGCCTCGAGCCCGTGGATCTGCGTCTAAGTATTCGCTAACCTGAATGGTGATCACCTTGAATCCTGGATTCATGGTTACTGAGGGACCTGCAAGAACACCATCCAAGGGTTAAAGAACAAGAGAGAAAAGTTAGATTAGAGGCAAGAAGAAGGAGAGGCGACCAAGAGGCTCCAGGTTTCTTCTGGAGATTGGGATGTTGGCATGCGCAGGAGAAGAGAATGAAGAGCACCAAAGAACCCAATAAAAAAACTCACAATAACTTAAAACTGGATTGATTGATTAATAATTCAAAGATGCATAATTCATACAAGAGGATCTCTTTTATAGAGCAAAAAACTTAGGGCCAAGGTATTTAAGTAAATACAAATATAGAAAGAAAAGAGGTGCTCACTTTCTTCCTAAAGTGTGAATTAGATTACATGGAAAAAAACTTTATGCCATACAAATCTCTTTCAAAAAAGGCAATTTATGGGCAATAAAGGGCATCCCTTTTCTGCTTCTTTGGGCTAAAATTTTTCAAATAGGGTTGCATGATTTGAGGGATTGAGGCTTATCTTGTTGACCTGCTTGCTCTGCTACGTGGCATGTATAATGGTTGTCCTGGAGGATGACACGTGTATGGCTGACATGTGACTTCTTATATAGGTGTGGCGCCAACTTGAATTTAGCATATGCTATGTTTGACTGTGATGACCTTGTCTTATGCTCCAATACTGGTGTTTCCTTTTGTAAGCTGAATGAACTTAATACAATACCAACTGGACATGATATATAATACCAACCGGACTGGATAGGACTCAAATTGACCCAAGCTCATAATGAGCTGACTCAATATGACCCAAACTCTAATAACGAGTACCAACTCAAAAGATAGGACTCAAATGCCCAAACAAAAATAAAATTAGATCCAAATTAAAATAAAATAAAATAAACTTAATTTTCAACTGAATCAAACCCTACAGACATAATTAGATATCCACAGAGGATTAAGAATCCATTGCCTGATCCTGGTGCCCGCACCAATTCTCCTAGGGTGGGAGGAACTCGACCTCGTCTAGTATGAATCGTTTTGGCTCCGGTAGCTCTCTAGGAGGTCTGAGTCGAGGCATTGCAAGTCCTCTTGAGTAATTCATGAATCGTCGGATTCGGAATGACCCTGCCATCGGACTAGGTAGCGTTGGTAATCGCAGTTTCGGGTCGTAATAACTTGATCGTCCAGGATATGCTCGATCCGATCTCCTCGCTCATGTAAAATTGGTGGAGGATACTCTTAGGTAGGTTTGCTCATGAAAGAAGAGCTAGGTCTAAAGTACTCACTAGGATTTGTTACTTGTTCTCTGTACTTTACTAGGTTTGTAATATTGAATGTTGAGCTAATGCTCAAATTTGAGGACAGATCTAGCACAAAGGTATTAGATCCTATTTTCTTTATTACTTTAAAAGGTGTAAGCGTGAAGTTTCTTAACGGCCTCTCATGAGAACCGTTCAAGCATCCCCTTCTTTAGAAAGTCCAAAAATATTGGTAATATAAAGCCGTTAGACAGACATGGATTAATATGCATGGAAGCCACGCTAACTTCATTTTTCCCAACAATCACTCTGGGAGCAATTCCTTCCCCCGTTTCCGTGAGGAGTTCCGGTTTGAAACGCGAATTTCGGTCGGAGCGGATTAAAGCGGATCGACTACAAACCCGACCCGTTAACACCTCTCCTACGACCGTACCGCACCTCCCTCCGTTTTAATAGACCTTCATCTGCTCGCCTTCTTCCTCTATTCCACTTCTCTCTGTGTCACGTAAGAGTAAGAAGTTAAGAACTCTATCTCCATTTTTTTTTCCCCTTGATTTCTCTCTTTTTACCATCAAAATATTTTTATCACGGATTCCATCAATCATAAACCCGTCAGAGCTTCTTTTGTTTTCTTTTTGATCAAGTTAATTCGATGAATTTCATTTTACAAGTCGATGCTCTTCGTCCTCTTGAAACCCTAGGATCTTCTTGGGGTTCTTGGTTTAGAATGCAGTAAAATTAAGGACGTGATTGTCTCTTCTTTTTTTTTTTTTGTTCCCCCCTAATAATCCTAAGTAATCCCTTCTTGATTGCAAGAAAGACAATGCCAAGATCGATATTGTTTCATTGATTTCAGGTTTGAGCGTTCGAGAATTCATCGATCATGTCTGCGGGAGCGAGCGCCAGCGAGGCGATGAGGGAAGTCCCGGAGACCAGCAGGGACGAGCCCCCGCGGACGATCGTCCTCAAGAGCTCGGACGGCCAGGAATTCGAGGTCGATTTGGCGATGGCGAAGCAATCGGGGATGATCAAGAGGAGGATCGACGCCGGATGCGTGGAAAGAAGCGTGCCCCTCGCCAATGTCGATGGCCCGGTGCTCGCCAAGCTGGTGGAGTACTGGAAGCAGCACGCCAGCGGGAAGGAGGACGGCGATCTCAAGGAGTCGGTGAAGGGGCCCAAGGAAGAGCTGCTCGAGGTGATCATGGCGGCCAGGTACCTCGACATCGACCCGCTGCTCGACCTCTGCTGCCAGGCCCTGGCTGACACCATCAAGCACATGTCGGTGGAGGACGCCCAGGAGTACTTCGGGATCGTGAGCGACTTCAATCCAGGAGGAGGGGCCACGGTAAGCAGCGAGAATTACTGCGACGTCTATCACCGTCTTGGGCTGAAAACGAGGGAGTATGATTAGCCTATTGAATAAGGTAAATTGTTTCTGGCTGATCCAAACGCTGTTAGAGAATCACGAAGAAGAAAATTGTAGGAGCATCCCTTTGGCCTCCAAAGGGTCCTTTAGCTACGGTAGCATTTATGGCCTCGTAAAGCCACGTGCACCCAATTGCTCTGAGCTCCAAGAAGCCGATAGCTCCATGGCCGACACCTCCAAGCTCCCTCGCCGTTAACAGTGCCATACAAGTGAATAGAGCCTTGTACGTGAACAGTATCATGCAAGCTCATCCAAGGGCATGAGCAGGGCCATGCAAGCACTCCATACTCACACTCTACGAGGGACAGTTGGCTTCGACTCAACATCATCCTTCTCTCCCCAACAGCTGTACCTTAGGATCCACACGACCCACAAGATGAGAAATCGCGAGCTCAATGTCACACAGTCCGGCGCACTCCGCTCGTCTCGGTCTCGGCATCGGCCTCAGCAATGGCGTCAGCGTCGGCTTCGGCAACAGCCTACTTCGACACAGCGTCGGTCTTAGCAACGGCGTCGGCATCGACCTCCGCGTCGCCTTGGGCCCATCTCCTCCGCGGCCCATCTCGATCTTGGTGTCGGCCGTGGCCCGCTTCGACACGGCGTCGGTCTCAGCAACGGCGTCAGCATCGCCTTCGGCAACGGCCCGCTTCGACACAGCGTCGGTCTCGGCAACGGCATCAGCGTCGGCTTTGGCAATGGCCCACTTCGATAGGGCGTCGGTCTCAGCAACGGCATCGGCATCGACCTCCGCGTGGCCTTGGGCCCATCTCCTCCGCGGCCCACCTCGATCTTGGTGTCGGCCGCGACCCGCTTCGACACAGTGTCGGTCTCGGCAACGGTGTCAGCGTCGGCTTCGGCAACGGCCCACTTCGAAACGGCATCAGTCTCAGCAACGGTGTCGGCATCGACCTCCACGTGGCCTTGGGCCCATCTCCTCCACGGCCCACCTCGATCTTGGTGTCCGCCGTGGCCCGCTTCGATTCGATGTGTCGGTCTCGGCAATGGCGTCGGCATCGACCTCTGCGCGGCCTTGGGCCCATCTCCTCCGTGGCCCACCTCGATCTTGGTGTCGGCCGCGGCCCGCTTTGACACGGCGTCGGTCTCGGCAATGACGTCAGCGTCGGCTTCGGCAACGGCCCGCTTCGACACGGCGTCGGTCTCGGCAACGGCGTTTAGCGTCGGCTTCGGCAACGGCCCACTTCGACACGGCGTCGGTCTCAGCAACGGCGTCGGCATCGACCTCCGCGTGGCCTTGGGCCCATCTCCTCCACGGTCCTCCTCGATCTTGGTGTCGGCCGCGGCCCGCTTCGACACGGCGTCGGCATCGACCTCCGCGCGGCCTTGGGCCCATCTCCTCCGTGGCCCACCTCGATCTTGGTGTCAGCCGCGGCCCGCTTCGACACGGCGTCGGTCTCGGCAACGGCGTTGGCATCGACCTCCGCGCGGCCTTGGGCCCATCTCCTCTGCGGCCCACCTCGATCTTGGTGTCAGCCGCAGCCCGCTTCGTCGCGGCGCCGGTCTCGGCGTCGGCCTCGGCATCGGAGGCCGACAAGCATCCGCTTACTGCAAGGAATTCCACGTGGCTTTACCAAGGTCACGAATGGTTTCCAAAAAATTAAGAGGCGTACTTATGACATACGTTTAGCAGTTAGCACGCCCACCTATGAAGAACGGAAGATATTACTCGGCTGTTACCAATGAAGGATAAGAGGGACCCCCGAACAGGTATATAAAGACCCCAATCCCCCAACGAGGGGAGGGTGGCTCAATCTCTACTCTTTCATTAAAAAATTCCTGTTCTCCAGATCGCTGACTTGAGCGTCGGAGGGTCCCCGCCGGAACCACCGGTCCGGGACTTTTCTTGCAGGTTTCCGGCTGAAGGAGGCGGTCCCTATCATTCCTCTGAAGGCCAACGAAGCATTTCTGTCGCTTGACGCTCCTCAAAAGTGATTTGGCGGCAACAGTTTCCGCCTTCTTTGGGACCGCATGCTTTGCAATCTCATCGTCTTCTATTTCTTTCAAAGTTGTCAATAAATTAGCTAGCAAGAGACTGGTTTGAGTTCTTGTGCTGTGGATTGTTCTTAGACTTGTGATTGAGATCTTGTGCTGTGGATTGTTCCTGGGCTGGCTGTTTTGCTGGCACTTCTTCTTTCGTAAATTTCACTGGCTTTCGTTTCGCATTGCCTCTCTTATTGTTTCTCTTCTATTATTTAGTTCTTTTAACTTTAAAACTTTGTTATACATACTTATTCATACATCATACATATTTAATTTTTTAATATACATATTTATTCTATTAGTGTACATACTTATTTATTCACTATATATGTATACTTATACTCTTAGTGCACAATCTTATTCATCCAATATATACGCTTATTCACTCATTGAACTCACTCATCAGGAAGTGTGTAATTCCCTAGATTTCTCAACTGCTCGTCAGAGTTATCACGAGATCAGGAAGATAGACTCTAGATATTTAAATTTCAAATATATCTAACTAATAGAGTCCCTTGATTTGGGGACTCTGCATTGCCTATAAAAGATAATGTGGAAACCTCCTTCCCATCATACGTGGACGCCCCCTTCTCATCATCTTCTCATGCAGACATTTTTTCCTCAGCGCACTTGCCTCTGGTAAGTCCCATGTCCATGCCTGGGAGAGAGAAGGTTAGAGAGAGAAAGTAGAAAAAAAGAAAAAAAGAAAAAAGGGGAGAAATAGGGAGGAACTGGGTTACAGAACCCAGCACCTTCCCTGTGTCGACACAGGTTCAGGCCCGGCGGCATGCACGCCGCCTTGCCGGGCCTGAGCCCCGGTCGACAACCCCACCGGCACCGGGGACGACATCCGGTGGGGTGCCGGAGAGAGAGAGAGAAGAGCGGTGATGGGAGAAAGAAGCATGGGAAGATAAATTTACCGGCGGTCCGATCCTTGGTTCGGGCCTGGCGGCGTACTCGCCGCTTCGCCGGGCCTAAGCCTTGGTCGGCGACCTCTACCGGCGCCAGGCTTGCGTCCGGTGGAGGTCCGGCCGGCCATGGTGGCCAGCCGTGCCGCCGGCACGTCTCGTGGCTACGTAGACAGTGAGAGAGAAAGAGAGGAATAAAAGAGAAATTAGAGAGAGAGAGAGAAGGAGGGGAGGCCGGCCGCGGTGACGGTCGGCTTTGGTCCGGCCAACGGCGGCCGGACCGACGCCAATTTGGCCGGAATTGGCGCCGGCACCGTGGAAGACGTGTGGGCGATGAAAAAGAAAAAAAGAAGATTGAGTGATGAATTGATGAGAGAGAGAGGGTGGGGGAGGTTGGCCGCGGTGGCGGTCGGCCACGGTCTGGCCAACGGCGGCTGGACCGCCTCCAATTTGGCCGGCGGCGGCCCTGGCCGTCGGCACGGCTTTCGGCTCCTCTGTTTCTTTTGAAATAGAGGAGCGGGGTAATGAGGATTAATGGGCCGGTTGGGCCGTTTGGCGATTTGGGCTTATTGGGCCGGTTCAGGAGCCTAGTTTGAGCAGCGTTTTGGGCCCTGTATCGGGTCGAGAATGACAAAGTAAATATATGGCCCGAATCAGGATGATTCTAGTTTCTGGGGATAATTTTGTTTCCCTATTTGGGTGTATACGTTGAGAGATATTTGAGGCCAAAGTTGGGCCCGTGAAGTGGTTTAGGTAGAGTTTAAGAATTATTTTATAATTCAGATTTTAGAAATTTAATAATGAAAAATGATACTGTAGGTTCCTAGGTGTCCAATTAGCTGAGTTATCAATTGAAATTTACGTACTGAGGTAAGTAAGTCAAGTATTATAATTTTATTAATTATTTAATTTGTGAACTGTGAAATTACAGTTAAATATAATTATGTTAATTTGGCAAAATCATGTTGTTACTATGATAATATGTAATTATAATAATGACAGTAAAACTTTATGTGTCGTCGCGGTTCTCACATGACAGATTATCACATGACAGATTCTCACATGACAAATTCTCACATGACAGATTATCACATTATCACATGACAGATTATCATATGACAGATGACAGATACTGGTACCAGGACCCTTCCTCTTAGGGGATATTTAAGAGTGATACACATGATGTGTATTGTAGGGCCATGGGACATATAAAGAAAAATAATGACAGTATAAACAATGTTTTGTTTACATCGCATATATTCTAGTAATTGTTTAAGTTTCAAATTAATTGATCTGATGACATGAACCTGATGATAGCATGATAAATGAAATTTTGAAATTATATTATGCTTACTTATTGAGTGTGATCTCATAAAATTCTCATAATGTTTTTCAGAGCCTCAGGAATGAAGAAGGATAATTGAGATAGAAGGAGCTTCTATTAAGAAGACTTAGTTTTATTATATTGATTTAGTTCAGATTTGCTTGTGTATAGGGCAGGTAGCTCAAGACTGATAATTATGGTTTGTCATAAATCATGGATGTGAATTTTGCTTTATATTGATTTATGTGATGAAGTTCGAGACGCCTTGCATGCCTGGCATGCGGCGGGTTGTCATCCTAGTTCAAATTTTGGGACTGGGGCGTGACAAAGTGTTTGTTAAAAAAAAAAGTGCAAAGGTTTTTGTTAAAGCGTGATTAGGGTCCACTCATCAACTCTCCCTTTTATAAATAATATGTTGTTTTCATTATGTTATGAATGCCTCTTTGAAAAGTTGGGGTTCGACTTACAAGCATGCGTTGGCGATTCAAGAGACAAGAAATTCCACTTCATGTGCAGATCCAGGATCTATTTGATGCAGAGAGTACGGGAGAAGAGAGTTTGACCTACACACCTCTTTGTTATATTGTTTGGCCACTCTCTCCTTCCATCTTAATATGGTAGGTAATGGATTTTTTTTAAAAATATACAAACGGACGATCACACCCATCTTGGTTGAGTCAAACCCGATATATCATAGTACAAAATTTAAGAAAACACTAACGAGCACGAATCACCCGACATCCAGCACCACGGTCCGAAATGATGGGCGACTCGGGCAGCAACCCAATCAGCTGCTGAATTAGCTTCTCGATAAGTGTACTGAATCTAGACTATATCAGCCTGATGAAGCATAGACCGAATGTCGCATATCATAGGGTTGGTCAATATAGGGTCGCCCAGTTCCTATCGGAGCCAGCGAACCACAGTGATAGAGTTGCCCTCAATAATAAGCATGCGAATGCCTAAGCTACGTATGGCATAGGAGATGCCATCCCATGCAGCATACAGTTCAACAGTCGGCACAGAAAAGTCAAGGAGGCCAAAACCGTCAGCCGCCATCAAAGATCCATCAGACCCACGGCCACTGCCATCAAAATTGACTTTGACAAGCCCTAGTGGAGGGGATGACGCCCGATCACTGGTCCTGAACGTCGGGAAAAGGGAATGGATTGATTATCGAATCTTTGCTCCACCAGGTTGCCTGCAAAAAAGTCCAAGGACCGGAGGGATGATCCGGTGGGACCCTCCGACGCTCAAGTTAGTAATCGAGGTCACAGCTGAGGAGGAGCTCGAATGAGCTCTTTTTAGATGAAAAGTGTTCCCAAGGAGGAGGGATTCCTCTCTGAGTGCTAAGATAGCGATTCCTTGGGGTTATCGCTCATACCTGATTATTGAGTGGATTCACCTTCTTATAGGGGTTGACACTTGCATGACCACGTAGGATTCCGTGAAAAAGAAATGTCTACGGAGTTCTTGGGAGTTGTGTGAATCTGGGCTGGTTGGTGGATCCTGTCCCATCGAAGAGGGAGAAAATGGCAGTTGGTGGGCTACGTCCCATCAGCCAGTGGGGCTATTGGGTAGTTGGGTCCAGTCCCATCAGCGGCGTGGCCAGTGGGTAGTTGGATCTGGCATTGTTAGGCGGCGTGGGTCAGGAAGGTGGCATCCTGAACTACCAGGGCCATGCTGGGGGCTGATTTGGAGGAAATGGGGGCGTTTCGACTCTCCCGAGGGAGCCGAGGCTGAGCTGGGTCGACCGGGGATGGCCGGGGCCAACCTCGCCGACCAGGAAGTGCCGGAGCGGGGCCGACCAGGAAGGGTCGGGACCGACTCGGCGGGCTGGAGATGCCAGAGCCGAGCGGGACCGACCAGGAATGATCGGGGCCGACTCGGTAGGCCTGGAGACACCGGGGCCGAGCGGGGCCGACCAGGAATGGTCAGGGCCGACTCGGTGGGCCTGGAGCTGCCGAGGCCGAGCGGGGCCGACCAGGAATGGTCGGGGCCGACTCGGTGGGCCTGGAGACGCCGGGGCCTAGCGGGGCCGACTCGACAGGCCTGGAGAAGCCGGGGCCGAGCGGGGCCGATCAGGAATAGTCGGGGCCGACTCGATGGGTCTGGAGACGCTGGGGTCGAGCGGGGCCGACCAGGAATGGTCGGGGCCGACTCGGCGACTTGGAGACGCCGGGGCCAAGCGGTGTAGTCAGGAATGGTCGGGGTCGACTCGGCGGACCTGGAGCTGCCGGGGTCGAGCAGGGCTGACGAGGAATGGTCGGGGCCGACTCGATGGGTCTGGAGACGCCGGGGCCGAGTGGGGCCGACCAGGAATGGTCGGGGCCGACCAGGAATGGTCGGGGCCGACTCGGCAGGCCTGGAGACGTCGGGGCCAAGCGGTGCTGACCAGGAATGATCGGGGCTGACCAGGAATGGTCGGGGCCGACTCGGCAGGCCTGGAGTGTGGGCCAAGCGGTGCTGACCAGGAATGGTCAGGGCCAACTCGGCGGGCCGGAGCTGCCGGGGCCGAGCGGTGCCGACCAGGAATAGTCGGGGCCGACTCGGCGGGCCTGGAGCCACTGGGGTCGAGCGGTGCCGACCAGGAATGGTCGAGGCCAACTCGGCGGGCCTGGAGCTGCCGGGGCCAAGCGGGGCTGACCAGGAATGGTCAGAGCCGACTCGGCGGGCTTGGAGCTGCCAGGGCCGAGCGGGGCCGACTAGGAATGGTCGGGGCTTACTCGGTGGGCCTGGAGATGCCGGAGGCCGAGCGGGGCCGACCAGGAATGGTCGGGGCCGACTCGGTGGGCTTGGAGCCGCCGAGGCGCATTAATATTTTGATTTTACCGAAATTGCCCTCGTGGCTACACCAGCCACATCAGATGCCCCCCCGGCCCTGAGTGCTAAGGACCATGCGCCTGCAATCCTTTGGGCGAAAGGGGCACGAAAATTTAAAAAGAATGATTGCCTCCTTAGTGCGCTTTAAATGGCTTGATGAGTTGGCGCTTTATCCCGAGGCAGTGTCGCTTCGAAGATCTCCCGTAATCATGCGGTAGGTGGGGCTGACGTTGGCGCCGGACGCTCCGGGAGGGAGCTCATTGGGGAATGGAAAAAGGCGAGGATCATCATTGCTTCTCTGTTTTCTATGCCCCATGATTGGCCGGGGTTCACGCTCCTTGGGACGGATCGAGGTGGCTTGTCCTTGGCGCAGGCGAGATTTTCGGCTGATAGCTCGTGGCGCAATAGAGGTTTGCCACGTGGCGGGATCTCGAGCATCGCTGATGGAAGGTGGAGGGTATAAAAGCGCTTCTATAGTCTGGGAAAGCTTTTACACCTATTGCTTTCCTCCACCTTCTTCCTCCCTGAGCTTCTTCTGCGACCCGAGCCCTTCCAACTCCCAGGTTAGTTTCATCCTTTACTCCGCCCATGGACCGTAGTGCCATTAGGGAGGGTAAGAGACCCGTAGAAGAGTCTTCCCAATCGAGCAGTGAAAACCAGGCCCCTGTAGCTATCCAAATGCCTCGGCCGGTGGGTGGCATCACCATCCGTGACCGATCGAGGGTGATAGGACCTTCGTCCACCTCCTGTTATCCTATTAGGGCAGCCCCCGTGTCCTCTCGCCGTCCGGCGCTTCCTCCGGCGGTGAGCTCTGATCCAACAAGTCCAGTGGGGGTGGCCTCCACCATGACCCCTAAGGATGTAGAGGCTGTTAGGGCTAGATATTTGGTCCCTGACTTCATTGGCCTGTCCGTGCCGCGGCCCGAAGATAGGGTGACCTCTGACTACCCAGGTCGGATCACTTTATACGAGGAGTTCTTCCGGTGTGGGTTGCGCCTTCCATTCCATCCCTTTCTCCTTAACCTATTAGATAGGTATAGGTTGGTGCCGGCGCAGTTGACTTCGAACTCGATTCGGATCATCTGTGCCTTTGTCATTCTGTGTCATTTTGAGGGGGCCCGTCCAAGGTTGTCTCTGTTCCGATCTTTCTATAAGCTCCGCCGTCAAGGCGAGGGGGTTTGGTGGCCTTTACTGCCAGGCCGGGCAGAGCTTTCCCTTTAGGCCTCCCATCCAAAATTAGGGGGTGGAAGTCTAGGTTTCTTTTTGCCGACATCGAGGGAGTAAGGGCCGCCTGGAGGGAGCCAGACACTAGCTCGAACGACGACTCCTCCGTAAGGTATAGGGATAGGGAATTATTCACCCAACTGTACAACTGCCAAATCCCCGGCTACAAGGAACTCCTGTCGGAGGAGAACCTGGTAGAAGCTGAGTTAGCCCCGACGGCCGGTGAGCTTGACACCTTGTTCCCTCTGTCCCGACCTTTGGTTTGTTGTATGTCGTCGTTAATGCTCGTTATCTTTTCTGTGCAGCAATGAAGATTTCCACCAGCGATTTTGAGGCCGTCCTGAGGCAGAAAAGGCCGGCAACCGGAGAGTCGTCTAGGCCGGCGAAGAAAATTGGAGAAGGGAGCCAGTTAGGCCGGCCGTAGCCCTCACGGGCCCAACGCCTACGGAGGAGTCGGCTGAGAAGAAGCTAGTTGTAGGAGAGGCTCCAAAGCTGGCTAGGGCCGAAATTGAAGAGGGGGAGATCCCGACCACCACCGAACCGACGGTGGTGGTTTTGGATGAGGAGGAAGCCCCCGCCGCCGCCGATGTGCCCGAGGCGGGGCGGGTTACTATCGCCGTCAGCCCCCCGGCTGTTGCAGAGCCGGTAAGGGAGAGTGCTCCCCCAACTGCTAGCAAGAGGGAGCGAGTCACCAGGAGGGCCCGGGATGGGGTGGAGGCAACCAAGAAGCAGAGGGGTGAGCCGAGAAGCTCGTCCCGTCAACCGGCCCGCCCCCAATCCGAAGGCCCGCAGGAGGGACAAACTCGGCTGGTCCCCACACTCGGCACGATGGCAGATGCCGCACAAGCCTCCCGCCTCCTGTCAGGAGTTCAAACCGCCGAGTTCAAGGAGGAGATGCGGGGATTGAGTCACTCCGCACTCCTGGATATGGTCATAGTCACTGTTGTCCAGGTACTTTTTAAATCTTCCTCATTTTTTTCAATGTTTTTCCTTTCTGTAGCTAACATGTTTTCCTACAGATGGCCAATGGCACCCTGGGCCTTCGCGAGGTGCTGGCCCATTCTTCGAACACGATAGTTAAGGCCCTGGCACGGGCCGATAAGTACAAGAAGGAGAGCATGGCGCAGGCCGAAAGCCTTGCTCGACTTCATCAAGAGACCTCGGCCCGCAAGGGAGCTTAGCCGGCCATCTACGGGAGATGGAGAGCCGGGTCGAGGCCGAGAACGGCCAGGCCTCCGTAGCCGAGGCCAAGATGGGGTTGGCCTTGAAAGGTTGAAGGCCGTCGTGGCATAGAATGAAGAGCTGACCAGGCGGCTCCAAAGCACCGAGGAGGAAGTCCGGGCTGCAGGGGAGAGGGCCGCTACCACGGAGAAAGCGGCAACGGAAGCGGTTTCGGAGAAGGCCAGGGCGGTAGCCTATGCCGATGAGGCTAGTGCCCGTGCCGAAGAAGCCGAGAGCAGGGCCTGGGAGGCCGAGGCGCGAGCCAAGGAGGCCGAGGCCAAAGCATAGTGAGCTAAAGCCGAGGCGGGGCAGGCCGTTACCAATTACAAGGCCTTGTCGGAGTTCAAGCAGAAAGTCATCAAGGCCAGCTCGATGCCTATGTTCAAGGCTTCGAAATGTGCAAGGTCAAAGTATTTGCAACCCTCGAGATCAACGTTTCTGAACTTAAAGACATCTGGCCTGGGGAGTCTGACGAGGAGCCAGCAGAGAAAGGGGACGAGAAGAAGCCCGGCCCCGGTGAGCCTTGAGGATCCACTGTCCGTTTTTCTTTTCTTTATCTTGTGTAACCGGCCTCAGGCCCAATTTTGTACTTCTCCCTGATTGCTAATAAAGAAGAAATTTTTATCAAACTTCTCTACGTTTTGTTCCATCTGTCCTTTCTTCTTTTGGAAGAACGTCTTACTGTGCCTTACTTCCCGTGGCCGAGTTGCATTCGTTGATAATATCGTAGCCGAATGTTGCACCTTCTGAAATGTTTTCTTAGTTTCAAATGTTGCACATGTTAACAATGCCGTAGCCGAATTGCGACTTTGGACGGACGATGTTCGAGTGCACCCCGGAATGTAAGCTGGCCATGTGGAAGGTTACTCAAAATTCTTCATGTTGTTGCAGACTGTTTGAAAAAAAACTCATCTACGTATGGATCCTCCAAAGGCATGGAATGATCCACGGGCGACTCGATGCCAAGATTAATTTTGGAGGCATTGGGGCAGACCAAAGGTGGTCGAGGATGATTCGGCTATCGTGGGGACGTCGAGGCCGAGTGGGGTTGACCGGGGGGGCCTACATCGACTCGGTCAGTGATGAAGATGCCTAGGCCGGTCAGGGATGACCAAGAAAGGCCGTGGCTGTGCCGGCTAACACGGAGTCTATGAGGGCCACACGGAGCCTTCTGGAGCTATCTATGGTCTGGGTTCCATGTGAGGGGCGATCCGGCCGGATACGCAGTCATTAGGGACTTAACCGACTTGAAGGCATCGCCATGCCGGGACCAAGTGGTACTCTGTTAGCTGCGGTGCCGGCGATCTTTTTGAACCACTTCAAGGGTTTGTGTGCCACCTGAGGGGCAACTCGACCGGGTACGAAGCTGTTAGGGTCTTAACCGACTCGGGGGCACCACCGTGCCGGGACCGAGTGATGTCCGTTAGCCGCGATGTCGGTGAGCTCCTTTTGAACCGCCTCAGGGGTTTGTGTGCCGCCTGAGAGGCGACTCGACTAGGTACGGAGCTGTTAGGGTCTTAACCGACTCGGGAGCACCGCCGTGCTAGGACCGAGTGGTGTCCCGTTAGCCGCGTTGCCGGTGAGCTCCTTTGAACCACTCAGGAGTTTGTGTGCCGCCTGAGGGGCGACTCGATCAGGTACGGAGCTGTTAGGGTCTTAACCAACTGGGGGCATCGCTGTGCCGGGGCCGAGTGGTGTCCCGTTAGCCACGATGCCGGTGAGCTCCTTTTGAACCGCCTCAGGGGTTTGTGTGCCACCTGAGGGACGACTCGATCGGGTACAGAGCTATTAGGGTCTTAACCGACTCGGGGGCACTGCCGTGCCGGGGCCGAGTGGTGTCCCGTTAGCTGCGATGCCAGTGAGCTCCTTTTGAACTACCTCAGGGGTTTTATGTGCAACCTGAGAGGCGACTCGATCGGGTACAAAGCTGTTAGGGTCTTAACGACTCGGGGGCACCGCCGTGCCAGGGCCGAGTGGTGTCTCGTTAGCCGCGATGCCGATGAGCTCCTTTTGAACCTCTCAGGGGTTTGTGTGCCACCTGAGGGGTGACTCGATCGGTACGAAGCTTTTAGGGTCTTAACCGACTCGGGGGCACCACCGTGCCGGGGCCGAGTGGTGTCCCGTTAGCCGTGATGCCAGTGAGTTCCTTTTGAACCGCCTCAGGGGTTTGTGTGCCACCTGAGGGGCGACTCGACCGGGTACGGAGCTGTTAGGGTCTTAACCGACTCGGGGGATCGCCGTGCCGGGGCCGAGTGGTGTCCCATTAGCCGCGATGCCGGTGAGCTCCTTTTGAACCTCAGGGTTTGTGTGCTGCTTGAGGGGTGACTCGACCGGGTGGAGCTGTTAGGGTCTTAACCGACTCGGGGGCACCGCCGTGCTGGGGCCGAGTGGTGTCCCTTAGCCGCGATGCCGGTGAGCTCCTTTTGAACCACCTCAGGGGTTTGTGTGCCGCCTGAGGGGTGACTCGACCGGGTACGGAGCTGTTAGGGTCTTAACCGACTCGGAGGCACCACCGTGCTAGGGCCGAGTGGTGTCCCGTTAGCCGCTATGCCGATGAGCTCCTTTTGAACCGCCTCAGGGTTTGTGTACCGCTGAGGGGTGACTCGACCAGGTACGGAGCTGTTAGGGTCTTAACTGACTCGGGGGCACCGTCGTGCCGGGGCCGAGTAGTGTCCCGTTAGCCACATGCCGGTGAGCTCCTTTTGAGAGACCTAGTCCTTGGATGCAAGGGAGAGTAGGCTGTGGCATCAGAAGGGACCTCCTTTATTGCTTATGCCCCAGGGGGATACATCATTGATAATATTGGCGGAGGTTATCCGCATTTCAGGTACGTGGAATGGGTTGTCCGTTGAGTTCTTCTAGTATGTATGCCCCCGGTGGAGTGTCTCGGTGACACGATAGGTACCCTCCCAGTTGGGGATATCTTGCCTCCCTCTATAGGCTTGGAAACCTCAGCTTTCCTCAGAACCAAGTCTCCGCGGCGAAAAACCTTGAGACGAACTCGAGCATTGTAGTACTTGGCCGCTCGCTGACAAAGGTCGCCATGCGCAGCCTCGCCCGATCGTGCGCCTTATCGATGAAGTCCAAATTAGCCCGAATCAGCGTGGAGTTGTTTTCCTCATTGAAGGACTCCACACGCGGACTAGGTAGTCTGATCTCGACGGGAATGACGGCCTTGGATCCGAAGGCAAGACTGAAGGGAGTCTCACCCGTCGGGCCCTGGGGTCGTGTGGTAGGCCCATATCACACTGGGGAGCTCCTCCACCCACCGACCTTTGGACCCATCTAGCCGGGTCCTGAGTCCTCTGAGGATAGTGCGGTTCATGACCTCGGCCTCTCTGTTGGTCTGGGGGTGGCCGACAGAGTGAATCGGTGATGAATGCCTAGCTCGTCACAGAAAGCTTTGAATGCTTCATTATTAAATTGGCGGCCGTTGTCGGTGACGAGGGTGTGAGGTAGGCCAAAACGGCATATGATTGACTTCCAGAAGAAGGCTTTGACTTTGCTTTCAGTGATCTTGGCCAGTGCCTCGACCTCGACCCATTTTGTGAAGTAGTCGATGGCGATTAGCAAGAATCTCCGTTGCCCTGAAGCTGGGGGGAATGGCCCGAGGATGTCCATTCCCCATTGAGCGAAAGGTTATGGGCTGAGAGCGGATTCAGCGGGGTAGATGGTTGATGTTGGATGTGTGCGTGGTGCTGGCAACCATCGCATTTATGAACTAATTTAGCCGTGTCCTCCCTCATAGTGAGCCAGAAGTATCCCGACGGAGAGCCTTTTGGGCTAAGGATCTCCCCCCAGATGATTTCCACAAACGCCCTCATGGATTTCTCTGACGATGTAGTCGACGTCGATGGGTCCTACACACTTGAGCAGGGGGTAGGAGAACGACTTCTGTATAGACGTCTCGAGGAGGATGAATTTGGAGGCCCTCCACTTGAGCAGTCTGGCTTCATTGCGGTCATCAGGGAGAGTGCCATCGGTGAGATAGTGGACGTAGGCATCCATCCATGTGGGCTCTTGGGTGAGCGGGAGGACTTCCTCGCTACCCTCTATGCTGGGCCTTTCTAAATATTCAATGTAAGCATCCCTTGCCATGCCGTCGGTAGAGGTAGCCAGACGAGAAAGGATGTCGGCCTTAGCATTTTCACTCCGGGGAATGTAACTGATACTGAAGTAAGGTAACGGGGAGGTCAGGAGCTGAACCTTGCTCAAGTACTGAGTCATAACAGGGTCACGTGCCTCATATTCTCCGTTGATTTGCCCGGAGACGAGTTGCGAGTCGTGAAAGCTCTGAGATGCCTCATTCCAAACTCCTGGGCTAGCCTTAATCTAGCCAGCAGGGCCTCGTACTCAGCTTGATTGTTGGTGGCTTCGAATAGGAACCACAGGGCTAACTCCATCCTCTCTCCTCCTGGCCCGGTAAGAATGAGGCCGGTGCCGCTTCCTGAGAGTTTGATGCGCCATCCACATGAAGGATCCAAGTTTCTCCTCGCCGTTTGGTTTGGGCTCACGCTGTTCCTTGGTAACCTCCTCAGTCACCTCCTCCACCCAAGTGCATTCAACTAGGAAGTCAGCTAAAACTTGGGACTTCAGAGCCGGTCGAGCCTAAAGGAGAGGTCGAACTCTCCTAGCTTGATGGCCCACTTGGCAAGTCGCCCAAGGTATCCGGACGAGCTAGGATGGCTCGAAGGGGTTGGTCCATGAGTACCACGATAGGATGGGCTTGAAAGTATGGGCGGAGGCGCCGGGCAAAAATTATCTGGGCGAAAATAACTTTTTCTGTCTTGGAGTACCTAACTTCTGTGTCATGGAGGACCTTGCTCACATAATAGACGGGTCTCTAGGTTCTGTCGGCGTCGAGATGCACCAGGACTGAGCTAACGGCTTCCGAAGAAGCAGCTAAGTAGAGAAAGAGACTTTCCCCGTCTCTTGGCTTGGATAGGAGCGGTGGAGAGGATAGGAATGCCTTCAACCCGTCGAAGGTTCTCTAGTTGTCGCCATTCGAAGTTGTTCATCTTCCGCAGGGCCTTGAAGAAGGGCAAGCATCTCTCGGCCGATTTGGAGAGCAAACGACTCAGAGCCGCCACTCTCCCCGTCAGCCGTTGCACTTCCTTTTTGCTGGACGCGGCCTCATGTCGAGTATGGCGCTGATCTTTTCCGGGTTTGCCTCGATCCCCGCTGGTCACCATAAAACCCAGGAACTTGCCTGCCGTGACCCCGAAAGCACACTTCTTGGGTTCAGCTTGACTTGGAAATGATGGAGGTTGTTGAAGGTTTCCTCTAAGTTGGAGACATGATCGGAGGTGCGAGTGCTCTTTGTCAGCATGTCATCTACATAGACCTCCATATTCCAGCCTAGCTGATCTTGAAACACTCTGTTCATCAACCTTTGGTAAGTTGCCCCCGCATTCTTGAGGCCGAAAGGCATCACTTTGTAGCAATAAATGCCTTTCTCCGTCACAAAGGATGTGTGCTCTTCGTCACTGGGGTCCATCCTTATCTGATTATATCTAGAGAAGGCATCCATGAAGCTGAGGAGCTCATGCCCGGAGGTGAATCCACCAGCTGATCTATCCTTGGCAGAGGAAAGTTATCTTTCGACACGCCTTGTTGAGGTCGGTGAAGTCGATACAAATTCTTCAGCTCCCGTTTGCCTTTCGCACCATGACCACATTAGCCAGCCAGCCAGAGTAGTGTGCCTCCCGGATGTGACCGGCGCTGAGCAGCTTGTTGACTTCCTCATCGATAGCCTTTTGTCATCATGAGCGAAGCTTCTCTTCCTTTGACGGATTGGACGGTGCCGTGGGTCAATGTTGACTTGTGGGTATCACCTCCGGAGGGATGCGGGCATATCAGACGCTGACCAAGCAAAAATGTTCGAATTAGCCCGTAGAAAAGCCAAGAGGCGCTCCCGATCCTCTGGGGGAAGGAGTCCGCCGACCCGGACGGTCTTCGCCGGGTCATCTCCCAGAGGGAAAGTTAAGAGGTGCTCGGCTGGTTCTCCTCCCTTGCTGGAATCTCTGGGATCGGGTGCTTCTAAAGTTGATTCAGCTTCCAAAGGACTTGATGCCGTGATAGGGTAGGACCGGGCTGGTCTCACCGCGCATCTCTCCGACTCCTTCACTAGTGGGGAACTGCAACAGTAAACGCCGGGATGGAGATAACTGCGTCCAAAAGGTTAAGAACTGGACGCCCGAGAATGGCATTGTAAGCCAAGGGGACCCTTACGACCAGGAATTTCATGATCACTGTGCTTTGGCATGGCAGTGTTCCGCTGTCACATGCAAAGGTATCTCGCCTTCAACCCTCACTGAGTCCCCAGTGAACCCGACCAACGGGACCGCCATAGGCTAAAGGGAGTCTAAAGATAATCCCATCCAAAAAAAGCGTCGTAAGTAAGGATGTCAGCTGAGCTGCCACTATCAACTAATATCCTTTTTACAGGGTGCTTGGCGATCATCATGGAGACGACGACACCTTCATTGTTTACATTTTCCACAACAGCAGATCCCCCTCAGGAATTACATTATTCGTCGCCTCCTTCCCTCTCGGCCGCTTAGATGCGGAGGCCGTTCCCCAAGACACCATTCCGATCGTCCGCTCAGTGGGGGCGTTATCGACCGTGGCCTGAACAGGTGGAGGCCCCATGAGGGCCGGCAGCGGCTGCGGCGCCTTCTAAACATACTTGCCGAGGTAGCCCCACTGAATGAGCTCCTCGATGGCCCATTTCAAGCTGTAGCAGCTATCGGTGTCATGGCCATAATCCCGGTGGAATCAGCAGTAATGGCTTTTGTCGCGGGAAGGACTTTCTTCATGGGAGGAGGACGCTGGAGGTAAGGCTCGCTCTCGATCTCCATCAGGATGTGGGATCGAGGGGCGAGAAGAGGTGTGAGCTTGCTCTCATCAGGGACGGGCTTCGATGCCTATTGTCGGATCGACGAGGCGGGTCCGACCACCGATGTCGAGGGGGTCCACTCGGCTCAGGGCGAGCGGGCTTGTGGCTGGAGCTCCTTGAAGATTCTCGGCGGGTGAAGTCAGCTTCATCCGCACGGATGTACTTTTGAGCCCGAAGGAGGAGGTCAGAGTAAGAACTCGGGGGCTTTTTATCCAAGGAAAAGGTGAAGCGGGATGGGAGGAGTCCCCGCTTTAGCACCAACGTCGCTACCGCGTCATCAAGATGATAAACTTCGAGGGCGGCAGCCTTGAACCGGGAACAAAGTCCCGCAGCGACTCCCCCTCCTTCTGGCGCAAGGAGAAGAGGTTGTCCGCTACCCTTGGAATCCACCGGCAAGCATCAAAATGTGCCAGAAAGGCCTTCTCCAGCTCTCGGAAGGAGTCGATGCTGTGAGGGGGCAGGCGCGAGTGCCACGCACGAGCGGCCTTCCATAGAGTGGCGGGAAAGGCTTTGCAGAGAGAGCATCCGAAGCGCCCTGGACTTGCATCATTGCTTTATAACTCTCGAGATGGTCGAGAGGATCTGTCGTACCGTCGTATGGGTCTACCTGGGGGAAGCGAATCTGGAGGGGACAGGTTCCTCCAATATCCGACGGGTGTAAGGAGGACGGGTGTCGAACTCTTCCTCCGGTTGATGATTGA
The DNA here is from genome assembly GCA_900491605.1 of Calamus simplicifolius. Taxonomy (NCBI): domain Eukaryota; kingdom Viridiplantae; phylum Streptophyta; class Magnoliopsida; order Arecales; family Arecaceae; genus Calamus; species Calamus simplicifolius. Next base: position 182,692 of record UESW01001446.1, on the reverse strand, counting down.
TTTTCCTGGTGAGCTCATCCAGCGCCTATTGTACTCGTCCAGGCGCTCCTCCGCCTGGCGGCTGATTGTCGGGGCCCTCCGAGATGGCTCGGAGGAGGAAGAAGAAGAAGAAAAGAAGGGGAAGGACGCGGGAGCTGGGACTTCCGCTTTGGTTCCTCCTGATGATGCGGCTCGGGAGCAAATTTGCTGGGGGCACGATCAGGGGACCGTGGCCATTTAGGGGCTCACGGCAAGGCTTCCTGGGGGAAGCCGGATGATGACCGGCCTCCCACCGAGGAGAGCCTCCTCTTGCACTGCTGACTGGCGGGGGAGCGGTCTGGTGTTGGGTGGCCATGGACTGTTGCTGCTGGAGTCCGTGGACATAGCGGTGAGAGTTTGGACTTGTTGGGTTAGAGTCGCTAGCCGCTCTGCAGTTTGGACGGCTGCATCCGGTGGTGGGCAGGTGATGGGAGGATCGGTAGCAGGGGGGTTGGCCTCCTCCTGCCTAACTGGCGGGGGGAGCCCCGCTGGATAGCTGACGGAAGCATCCTGAGCTCGTGTCACCACCATGGCTTCAAGAGGAAAAGAGGGGGGGAGCAGAGTTCGCCGAGATGTAGCATAGGGAAACCCTGAGATACTTGCTGCATCAGCCCTGTTCCCCCTACCTGGTGCGCCAATCTGATGACACCCGATCATTGGTCCTGAACGTGAAAAGGGAATGGATTGATTATCGAATCTTTGCTCCACCAGGTTGCCTGTAAAAAAGTCCCAGGACCAGAGGGATTCTCTGTGGGACCCTCCAACGCTCAAGTTAGCAATCGAGGTCACAGCTGAGGAGGAGCTCGAATGTGCTCTTTTTAGATGAAAAGTGTTCCCAGGAGGAGGGATTCCTCTCTGAGTGCTAAGATAGCGATTCCTTGGGGTTATCGCTCATACCTGATTATTGAGTGGATTCACCTTCTTATAGGGTTTGATACTTGCATGACCACGTGGGATTCCATAAAAAAGGAATGTCCGCAGTTCTTGGGAGTTGTGTGAATCTGGGCTGGTTGGTGGGTCCTATCCCATCGGAGAGGAAGAAAACGACGGTTGGTGGGCTACGTCCCATCAGCCAGTGGGGCTATTGGGTAGTTGGGTCCAGTCCCATCAGCGGCGTGGCCAGTGGGTAGTTGGATCTGGCGTTGTCAGGTGGCGTGGGTTAGGAAGGTGGCATCCTGAACTACAGGGCTATGCTAGGGGCTGATTTGGAGGAAACGGGGGCGTTTCGACTCTCCTGAGGGAGCCGAGGCTGAGCTGGGTCGACCGGGGATGGCCGGGGCCAACCTCGCCGACCAGGAAGTTCCGGGGCGGGGCCGACCAGGAAGGGTCGGGGCTGACTCGGTGGGCTGGAGATGCCGGGGCCGAGCGGGACCGACCAGGAATGGTCGAGGCCGACTCGGCAGGCCTGGAGCTGCTAGGGCCGAGCGGGGCCGACCAGGAATGGTCGGGGCTGACTCGGCGGGCCTGAAGACGTCGGGACCAAGCGGGGCCACCAGGAATGGTTGGGGCCCACTCGGCGGCCTGGAGCTGCCAGGGCCGACCAGGAATGGTCGGGGCTGACTCGGTGGGTCTGGAGACGCCAGGGCCGAGCGGGGCCGACCAGGAATGGTCGGGGCCCACTCGACGGGCCTAGAGCTGCCGGGGCCGGGGCTGAGCGGGGCCGACCAGGAATGGTCGGGGCTGACTCGGGGTCTGGAGACGCCAGGGCCGAAGGGGCCGACCAGGAATGGTCGGGGCCGACTCGGCGGGTCTGGATGCCGGGGCCGAGCGGGGCCGACCAGGAATGGTCGGGGCCGATTCGGCGGGCCTGGAGATGTCGGGGCCGAGCGGGGCCGACCAGGAATGGTCGGGGCCGACTCGGCGGGCCTAGATGCGGGGTCGAGCGGGGCCGACCAGGAATGGTCGGGGCCAACTCGGCGGGCCTGGAGACGCCGGGGCCGAGCGGGGCCGACCAGGAATGGTCGGGGCGACTCGGCGGGCCTGGAGACGCTGGGGCCGAGCAGTGCTGACAGGAATGGTCGGGGCCGACTCGGCCTGGAGCAGGGCCGACCAGGAATGGTCGGGGCGACTCGGCGGGCCTGGAGACGCCGGGGCCGAGCGGGGCCGACCAGGAATGGTCGGGGCCGACTCGGCGGGCTTGGAGCCGTCGGGGCCGAGCGGTGCCGACCAGGTATGGTCAAGGCCGATTCGGCGGGCTTGGAGCTGCCGGGACCGAGCGGGGCCGACCAGGAATTGTCGGAGCCGACTCGGCGGGCTTGGAGCCACCGGGGCCGAGCAGGGCCGACCAGGAATGGTCGGGGCCAACTCGGCGGTCCTGGAGACGCCGAGGGCCGAGCGGGGCCGATCAGGAATGGTCGAGGCCGACTCGGCGGGCTTGGAGCTACCGGGGCGCATTAATGTTTTGGTTTTGCCGAAATTGTCCTTGTGGCTACACCAGCCACATCAGAGGGGGTTCCCAAGAAGTGAAGACCGTATGCCGGTGCGCTGCAAAGGCAGTAGGGAAATCCCAGATGCTATTAGATGCCGCATCGTAGAGGCAGCAAGGGAATTCGAGATGCTATTAGATGATGAGATGATTCTAATAATGAGAGGAATGGGTTAATGCAGAACGAATTCTATAAGATTTGTGCATTATGGACGATAGTAGCTTGATGATATGTAATGGGTTTTTGTTAATGAGCACCAGGGCACTCGTTAAGAAGATTTAATTCTCTATTTATCCAGCCTTTTATGAAAAACAAAACTTTTAAAAATATTAATACCCTAACTTGCGCAATTAAAAAAGTGCTATGCGCAATTAAAAAAAGTTCTAGCATGATTAAGACCACATTATGTCATTAAAAGTCATTAAAATAGGACCGGATAAATAGAAAAGTTATTAATGGCCAAATATGCATGAAAATTTATTAATGGCCACACATGCATGAATTACAGATGAATAATAGATGTTTGTATTCAAAATAAAAAATGTGACAGTTATTTATGTTTGTATTCAGCATGAAAAATGTGACAGTTATTTTGGTATGCATAGAATCTTGCAATACAAAATTTCACAAAAAATGTTGTTTTAATACTGTGACAGTCTCAATGACACAGGGACAGAATTGGGCTGAATTGGAGGCTGACTTATGTCTCAGTCTAATGAACATATTAAAAGGGAAATGGGTTCTCCTGATTAGGGTTTCCAAGTCTAACAGGGAAGAATAGAATAAGCTCAAAGCAATGATGAACAACGGAATCAAGCGTAGAGGGTCATCTTAATGGAGGAGGTGGATATGAAGTGTGAAGGTGTGAAGGTGATGAAGAACATCTAGAGTTTGGGATGGTGGAGCTTAAGGGCAGCAATGAGATTGGAGTGATGAGATCATCGGAATAGTTGAGGTGGGACTTTGGCAAGGATGTTGCGTTGCAATATTTAATAATAATATTTTAGAAATATTAGCGATGCAATTTTAGTCGCTAATACATCGCTAATTAATTTTTTTTAAAAAATATTAAAAATTAAAACGGTTAAATTTAATATTGCGACGCATTCGATTGCGTCGCCAAGACGTTGCGTCGCAATATTTAATAATAATATTTTAGAAATATTAGCGACGCAATTTCAGTCGCTAATACGTCACTAATTAAATTTTTTTTAAAAAATAGAAATATTAAAATTAAAATGGTTAAATTTAATATTGCGACGCATTCGATTGCGTCGCAATATTGCATGCATTCAAATGCGTCGTAATATTGCGACGCCAGTTTCTTGCGTCGCAATATTTAATGATAATATTTTAGAAATATTAGCGATGCAATTTTAGTCGCTAATGCGTCGCTAATTGATTTTTTTTAAAAAAATATAAAATATTAAAAATTAAAACGGTTAAATTTATAAAAATATTGATCGAAACTCTAATATTGATCGAAAAATTCATCATTAAATTTTTAAAAATAATTAATATATTAAAATTTTGAAGTTTCCATGTACAACACATAAAAAGTAAAAAAAAATACATCAAGAATCTTCACTATCACGATCACGTGGTGGCTGGAAACCCTGCGACATGCGGCTAACCAAATCCCGCATGTGACGCATCTGCTCTCTTATGTCAGAGAGCTCGTGCTGAAAGACTTTCGTGCGCTAGTCGAACTCCTGCTGAATCTCCTGCCGAAGCTCCTGCCGAACCTCCTCCGTAATAGATCACCGAATGTCTCTAAACGCTCGGCAGGAATATCGCCAGAATAGCACAAACTGGAGGCCTGATGGGGAAAATATGCAGAAGCTCAAGTGCCCAGACCATATACCCTGCAGTCTCGAGGCTGGGCACCAACAGCCTCCAAAAACACACATCGACTCTCCTCTGATGAGAGTTCGACGGGCGATCCCCCATCAGCGGAGTCGACCTGCGATGCCTGGGACTGAAGCTCCTCGACTCGTGTCTTTGAATTATAAAATCAACAATAAATGAATCAATAAATTTTTTAAATAAAATTTTAGAAATTAAACATATACAATATAAAGCTAATTTCTTACCGCAACCTCCCGTGATCGTGTATCGATCCAGGAACCGTCCCTCCTGGTGTGTGTCGCCCTGAATAGACGAAACTCACCAGGATCTCTGCCCTCCTGTTCAGACTACAACAACAGAAAGAAAAATTGATATAAATATAAGTATTTGTAAATAACTAAATTAGTAATTAAATTATTTATGTTTTCTTACCATACGGCGTCTGTGCTCCTGAATTGAAATGGACCCCGCAGTGTGGCGGGAGAGACCCGTGCCAGGACCGTGCCACTGGCTGATGCGGACCTCCTGCGCCAGCCATCAGACTGCCACGCCTGCTGCCACTCATGCTAAATACCCTCGGCACAAGCGCATGACGCTCACCTGATGTCCTCCAACGATGAAGCATGTCGGAGTATCGATGTGTCGTAAGAGCATTCCATGCTGCCCTAATAGCATCATGGATGGCAGGGTCCCACGTATGCTTTTTCTGCATTGAAATAAACAGTTAGTTTCAGAATTTATTAAGATTAAGAAATTTTATATCATGATAAATTGTATTTAATAAGTTTACCTGAAACTCTAAAAATAAAACTCCCTCATGGCTGCAGATACATGGCGCCAATCGTAGCCACTGGATAGCACGCCTCTAAAATATGGAGCTGATCTGGCTCGATACATGATGCTGCTCAATAAATCTGTTAAAAAAATATATGTTTATAAGTAATTGACTTAAAAACATAAACGATATATTTACATTAGTATATACTTACAGTCCATGAGCATCCAGTCCAAGTACGGTGTGGCCGACGGTGGAAGAACTCTCGGAGGTATGTGTCGATCGGCTGGATGATAATACTAATACAGGATCACCGCTGATGGCTGGAGAGATCGGAGGCTGTGCGATGTGTGGAGATCCGAACTCTCCATCTCCAAAGCTATGGGATCTGATGCGGCAGGGCTACGTCTCTGCTCACTCTGTCTGTCGTCGGTAGATCTACCTCGGCCCGTCATACTGAAAATACTAAAGATTCATGAATGTAATTACGATTAATGATTAAATATGTAAAAACATAACATTTATAAAATAAATTGAATTTGAAAAAACCTCTATGTTTAGTCGGTTTCATTTGTTTCGTGAAATGTTGGTTCAACATCCGATGCCGTATCGGACTGCGATTCAGTTTCATTATCATCGGAAGGAAACCGAGCATTTGGATCCGCAATTTCTTGGACATCACCATTTGGATCTCTAAGTGATGTTTCAGGAGCCCTTGTGTCGTCCTCAATTGCATGCATTTCCATCTCATCCTCTTGAAATGTAGGGCACTCGACTGATTGACTTGATGAACTCTCTCTAATACGATTGTTGAACGTGGGACGATTTTAGAAACAGCACACCAATCTCGCTTGTCATTGCGCAAACTTGGATATCCGCAGTAAAACACTTGCTGAGCTTGGGATGCAAGGATGAATGATTCATATTTCTGTAATCTTCGTCGATGGTTCACTTCAACTAGATTGTAGTCGTTATGAACCCTTTTGCCCACAGGAACTGTCGGATCGAACCAATCGCAACGAAACAATACGATTCGTTTAATAGGCCAACCGGGATATTCAACTTCAACCATCTCTACTAACTTTCCGTAATAATCCTGCATATTTGCTCCAACACTTTCTCCTTTAACACACACGCCCCAGTTCTGCGTGCCTCTTGAAGCTGCTAGTCGTTCAATCTAAAATTTGTACCCATTAACAAAATAGCCAGTAGAGGTTGTTACGGTCTTCAATGGCCATTGCGATAGACATTTAATGAAAATATTGTCGGTTGTGGACCATGGACCGTTTACCTATAAATTAATAAGCTATTCACAACCAATTCGAAAAATAAAAGCCATTATTGAAATTGATTGGGTGATACTATTCACAAATTCATAAAACCAGTAAGCGAACTCCGTTTCTAACTTCTGCCCAATGACAACTTGACTGATGTCGGGATTCATCTGTCGTTGTCTATCTCACAATACATCCTTATGGGATGATAAGGATTAAAACTTCTGTTAGCAATTAAATATTTTGGTATATTGCAATTTAAATTAGAAGTTCCAATTAAGCATTGAAGTATATACTTACTCAATGTATTGATCGACTTCTCTATAGTTCATTAGGATGTAATAATGTGCTGCATTATACTCCATATCGCTAAGATTTCTTGACTTCTGCCCCCAATGAACGGCCGATACCTTTAAAAACTGATATTCTACCGTCATTAGGTTCTCCTTCGTCCACACATACGTCATCGTTACGACCAAGATTTTGGCTCCTCGTGCGACGTGACCCTCAAAGTAATGCGAGGCAAAAGCTGAAACTTCTTCGACCAAGTGTGCATTACATATAGAACCTTCAACCCTTGCCTTATTACGCACATTATTTTTTAACTTTTTAAGGTACCTATATGTAAAGGTGAAAAAAAATAAACCAATTTTCTCGCAATGAAATAATATTTGAAATGTCAACATGTCTTACTGATGTATATATTTACCTCTCGAAAGGATACATCCAGCGATACTGCACGGGACCAGCTATGCTTGCTTCGTATGGCAAGTGAACCGGTAAATGCTCCATTGAGTCAAAAAAACTGGAAGGAAATATTCGCTCCAGCTTGCATAAAATAATTAGAAATCCTCCTCAAGCCTTGCCATGGATGCAGAAGTAATGACTGCGGCAGAAAACTCCTTGAAGAACAAGCTGAGCTCCGTCAATGCCTTCCAGACATGGTGCGGAAGCAACTCACGAAAAGCTATAGGCAATAACCGTTGCATGAAAACATGCAGTCGTGACTCTTCATGCCGAACAACTTTAGCTTATGCATGTCCACACACCTACCGATATTTGAGGCATAACCATCTGGAAATTTTAACCCTCTAACCCAGTTACATAATACTTCTCGTGAATTTCTGTCAAGAGTGTAACAGGCTTTAGGATAGGTTCCGTCGGCACTCCTCCTCAAATCACCTCTTCTGCAATACTGATTAAGTTCTTCTCTTGACTTTGCAGTGTCTTTGGTTTTTCCTGGGATGTTTAGCACCGTGTTAAATATGTTATCAAAGAAATTTTTCTCGATATGCATAACATCCAAGTTGTGCCGGATGAGATTTGTGCTCCAATACGGCAAATCCCAAAATATACTCCGCTTCTTCCAGTTATGTTCTTTACATATACGGCCATTTATTCTATCTGCATCTGGTTCCCAAGCATACCTCAACCCCAAATGCTCTATAGTATCAAATATATCCGTGCCGGACCTAACCGGTTCGGCAAATTTTGTGACTGCTTTGTTCTTCCGGAAGGCGATCAAGTTACGCCTGTAAGGATGATTTGGAGGCAAGAACTTCCTATGATTATCAAACCATGACTGCTTACCACTCTTCTGCAATGTAAATGCATCGAATCATACATGCAATGAGGGCATGCCAGACGTCCAGCAGTGCTCCAACCAGACAACATTGCATATGCCGGGAAGTCACTTATTGTCCACATCAAAGCAGCTCTCATGAGGAAATTCTGTTTCATAGAAATGTCGTAGGCTATGACTCCTGTTTCCCACAACATTTTCAATTCGGCCACCAACGGTTGCAGAAAGACATCAATCTTTTCCTTTGGATTTGATGGTCCTGGAACCAAAACTGTCAAAAACATTGCAGAATCTTTCATGCACTTCCATGGAGGAAGGTTATATACAGTCAGTATCACAGGCCAACATGAATACTGTTGCCCGCTTGACCAAATGGTTGGAAGCCATCGGTACAAAGACCTAATCTCACATTCCTTATATCTTCAGCGAAATCAGGATGATTTTCATTGAAATGCTTCCAAGCTTTTGAATCTGATGGATGCCGCATTTCATCCTCTTTAGATTCATGTTTGGCATGCCATCTCATATCAGCAGCTGTAGCCTCAGATCTGTATAATCTCTGCAGGCGTGGAGTAAGAGGAAAGTAATGCATCCTCTTGTAAGGCACACTTTTCCTCCTACTTGTACTAGCTCCCCCTTCGCCGTTTTTGTACCTCGATTGCCCACAAATCTTACACCATCTCAGCTCTGAGTCTTCACCCCAAATATCATACAATTGTTCAAGCAACAATCGATCTTATTAACTGGGAGCCCAAGCCCACGCAACAACTTCTTCGTTGAGTAAAAACTGTCTGCTACAACATTATCATTTGGCAAAATTTCTTGATTAACCCAGCTACAGAATTGAACGCCTTTTCTGATAATCGATGTTCTGCCTTAATATTCAACAACCGAGCAGCCGTAGACAACTGGGAATGACCCTCACAACCAGGATACAATTCTTGATTTGCAGCACGCAACATATCATAAAATTGATGTGCATCTGGATTTGGTTCTTCCATAAATGTATTCTGATTGAATTCATTACCCGATGCATTCATCACCATTTCTTCATATGTGTTTAAATTCACAAATGGTTCATCTACGGGAATTGACACTTGTTGGCTTGTAACAGCTGCTGGAATTTCCTCTGGTTCACCATGACAGTACCAAACATCGTAATCAGGAACAAACCCCTTTTTACACAAATGCACCTTAACAGTTTCAACATCTCTGTAGGCTTTATTCTGATACCTTGGAAGTTGCATGGGCACCTAATCCTAGGCCCATCCATCCATTCAGGTTGGCTACATGCAAATGCGATAAATTCTTCCAATCCATTCAGAAAATCTGGATTAAGCAAGCCATCTTTTATCCTTGCATACATCCACGAGCGAGCCCCGCTCATTTTGACCGACTTATACAATTTCTGGTAAACCATTAAAGGAAACCACAATATAAAACTATTAGCAATACTAAATATATAACTAAATTATTTCTTTTACACAACTAAGGTTAATAACAACCATTTAAATCATTTATAACTAAACCAATTTTTTTTACACAACTAAGGTCCCTACCCTGCAAGGCCGGGCCACGGCTACGATCCTTGGCGTGCTAGCAAGGACCGAGGCACAGGTTCATGCCAGGCTAATGCTAGGGCTTGAGTTCGGGTCGGGCCGCAAGGCGGTCCGTTCAATCATGAGACTTCACAAGCATTCAAGTGTCCTAAATTAATTCCACCTTCACTCCATGTCTAAAAGGTAAGGCCCTATCCCATTCAAGAATATTTTTTGTGATATGTTATTCTGCTATTAATTATCATCGATCGTTACGTTGAAATTTCAGCAGCATTTCCCCATATGTTCTCCTAAATGTGTGGCATATATGCCACACTAGGAGAACGTATGAGCAAATACAAACCGCAATCTCAACCAACGATGATTAATAGCAGACTAACATATCGCAAAAAATATTCTCAAACTGTCCACCAGGACAATTTGAGAATTTGCAAGACTAGTCTTACAAATTCTCAAATGGGTCTAAAGGTTATAGTGCTGTGAGAAATAATATGGAAATCCAAAGACAATCAAACTTATGCTTGTTATTCATAAATTCTTATCAATTCCATAATAAACTTCATTATCATAATTATTGTGAAGACTAAAATATAAATCATTGAAACTACTAATTTTGCTAAAATTAAATAAACTACAACAAGACTTTCATTCTAGCATTACATAATTTAATGCATCATTCAATTTGAAGCACGATGTAAATAATCAAGACATAAATGATATTATAAAATCATACTAATATGATATTATAAAATCATTATAATATCATATTATAATATCAATAAAATTAGAACCCACATATGTCAAATGTTCACCAATAAACTGCCATGCATAGTTTAATAGACTAAGAAATTGAACCATGACTATATAAAAATCACTAATCAATTATGACTGAATTAATTTAAAACATAATAAGCACTAAATAATCGTAAAGCAATTTCTTTAATTAATTACTATCGATCAGAATCACTAATTAGCAAATACTACAATGATGTTATATTGCAACCATTATTTATTAGAATACATAATTTATTGTTATTTTATATTATAATATTATGAACTAATATAAGTTAATATATATTATAATATGATTATTAATAAAGTGTCCTAAATTAATTATCATAAACATACTTTTTTATGATCACAGTAAATACTATAAGTTAAAGGGATAATAAATTTTATTTTTCTAATTTAATAACAAAAAATCCAAATATTGAATTATATCATAATTTCATCTTAATTTATAATGAGTTTATTATAAATATTTTTTATCGATGAAAATGAATATAATATTAAATTTAATATTGTAACATGAACTTATAATAACATTCTAACAATAAGACATGCATGAAGAAAACTATTTCGAATTTATTTTAAAATTTCATCAAACCCAAAATAGTTCAATATAATGATGTTATAGAATTATTATATTAATATTATAATATCACATAATATAATTTTTATATAATATTAAAATAATACTATAGTGTATTCTAATGTTATTGTAATGTATTATTTATTTGATATAATAATATTACTATAGGGGTTTTCTAAATTTAATTGATATAATAATATATTTGAATAAATTATTAAGATTAAAATATCAAAACAGCTTACTAATAATATTTTTAATAATAATAATTAAATAATTTAATTAGTAAAATTAGTTATGCAATATATTTTGTAATATTAAAGAATAATATTTTGTAATAAATATTTTTTATAATAAATAATATCAAAAAATAGGAGGGGTAGGGGAAAACCTGTTAAATTTTTTTTTTTCGTGGCCGGAGAAGACGGGAGATGGGGGGGGGATTTTCCCACCTGTTAAAATTTTTTTTTTCGTGGCCTGGCCACTGTGGCCAGGCCACAGCCGGCCACGGTCGCAGCCGTGGCCGGAGAAGAGGGGGGGGGGGTTTCCCCTGTTAATTTTTTTTTTTGGTGGCCTGGCCACCGTGGCCAGGCCACCAAGTTGCCGGCCACGGCCATGGCCGGAACAGGAGGGGTGGGTGGGAAAAAAACCCCCTCTCATACCATTTTTTTTTTTAAACAAGGGGAAGGAGGGAGGGGTACCTGAAAATAACCCTCTCCGGCGAGGTCGTCGGGTGCCGGAGAGTCGTCGGAGAGCCGCCGGAGGTGGGGAAGAGGGAGGAGGAGAAAGGAGAAGACGGGAGGGGGGGGGTTCGGGCTTGTGAGGAGGAAGAAGAAGAGGGGGGGAGGGTTTTATGAATTAGAATTAGCAACGCATAATTGCATCACTAATACGTCGCTAATCAGCGACGCTAATTATGCGACGCAAGCATTTTGGCGGGAAATTAGCAACGCATTAGATTTGCGTCGCAATATTGCGACGCATTCATTATGCGTCGCAATATTGCGACACATATACAATGCGTCGCAATATAGTTTATTAATTGCGATGCATAATGAATGCATCGCAATTTTTGTAATATTAAATTAATAAAACTAATTTGTGACGCATAATGAATGCGTCACAATATTAGTTTATTAATTTTAAACTAATATTGCGACGCATAATGGATGCGTTGCAATATTAGTTTTAAATTAATAAACTAATATTGCGACGCATAATGGATGCATCGCAATATTAGTTTTAAATTAATAAACTATTATTGCGACGCATTATATATGCATCGCAATATTGCAAAGCATAATGGATGCGTCGCAATATTAGTTTATTAATTTAAAACTAATATTGCAATGCATCCATTATTCGTCACAATATTGCGACGCAAATACAATGCGTCGCAATTTTAGTTTTAAATTAAAAAAACTAATATTGCGACGCATTATATATGCATCGCAATATTAGTTTCTTAATTTAAAACTAATATTGCGATGGAATGTATTTGCGTCGCAATATTGCGACGCATAATGGATGCGTCACAATATTAGTTTATTAATCAGCGATGATCGATCCGACGGTTGCAATCCATCCGATCGGCGACGATATCCGATGGTTGCAAGCGATCCAAGCCATGATCTCGATCGGCGATGATCGATCCGACCGTTGCGATCCAACCGATCGACAACGATCCGATGGTTGCGATCGATCCAAGCCATGATCTCGATCGGCGATAATCGATCCGATGGTTGCGATCCATCCGATCAGCGATGATATCAGACGGTTGCAATCCATCCGATCGGCGACGATATCAGACGGTTGCGATCGATCAAAGCCATGATCCCGATCGGCGATGATTAATCCGACCATTGTGATCCAACCAATCGACGATGATCCGACTATTGCGATCATCCAAGCCATGATCCCGATCGGCGATGATCGATCCGACCGTTGCGAGCCAACCGATCAGCGACGATCCGATGGTTGCGATCGATCCAAGCCATGATCCGATCGGCGATGATCGATCCGACGGTTGCGATCCATCCGATCGGCGATGATATCCGATGGTTGCGAGCGATCCAAGCCATGATCCCGATCGGCGATGATCGATCCGACCGTTGCGATCCATCCGATCGGCGACGATATCCTATGGTTGTGAGCGATCCAAGCCATGATCCTGATCGGCGATTGATCTGACCGTTGCGATCTAACCGATCGGCGATGATCTAACGATTGCGATCGATCCAAGCCATGATCCCGATCGGTAATGATCAATCCGACGGTTGCGATCCATCCGATCGGCGACGATATCAGACGGTTGCTATCGATCCAAGCCATGATCACAATCGGCGATGATCGATCCGACCATTGCGATCCAACCGATCGGTGATGATCCGACGGTTGCGATCAATCCAAGCCATGATCCCGATCGGCAATGATCAATCTCCGATGGTTGCGATCCAACCGATCGGCGACGATCTGACGGTTGTGATCGATACAAGCCATGATCCCGAACGGCGATGATCGATCCGATGGTTGCGATCCATCCGATCGCGATGATATCCGACGGTTGCGAGCGATCCAAGCCATGATCCCGATTGGCGATGATCGATCCATGATCCAGATCAGCGATGATCGATCTCCGACCGTTGTGATCCAACCGATCGGCGATGATCCGATTATTGTGATCGATCTAAGCCATGATTTCGATCGGCGATGATTGATCTGACCGTTGCAATCCATCCGATCGACGACGATATTAGACGGTTGCGATCGATCCAAGCTATGATCCTGATCGGCAATGATTGATCCGATCATTATGATCCAACCTATCGATGACAATCCAACGGTTGCAATCGATCCAAGCCATGATCCCGATCGGCGATGATCGATCTCGGACCGTTGCGATCAATCCGATCGGCGATGATCCGATGGTTGTGATCGATCCAAGCCATGATCTCGATCGGCGA
>UESW01001446.1:82179-160576 GCA_900491605.1 Calamus simplicifolius | reverse complement strand
GTTAATTAAAGTGCTGTGATTATGGAAGTCCGAAGACAATCGAACTTATGCTTGTTATTCTTAACTTCTTGTGAATTATACATGTAATCACTAACTTTTTAAGATTATTGTGTCAAATACAAATGTTTGCGAATACTAAATGTAAATCATTGAAACTAGTAATTTGTTGCTGAAATTAAATAATATACAACAAAACATTTTATTTAGCATTTCAAAATGTAATGCATCATTAAGTTTGCAGCAGAATATAAATAATCAAGACATAACAAATGTAAATGAGTATAAATGCACAAATACTATTGTCATAAACATTCTGCTTAAATTAATTATTGCATAAATATTATGTAAATTAAATAAAGCATTACAAATCAAGGGGATTTCCCCCTCCCCTGTTATTTTTTTTTTTTCAGTGGCCTGGCCACAAACAAGAAAAGAAACACAGTGGCCTGGCCACCGTGGCTTGGCCGGACAAGAAAAGAAAGGGGGGGTTTCCCCCCTCCCCCCTGTTAAAAATTTTTTTTTTTTTTTTTTTCACAGTGGCCTGGCCACCGTGGCCAGGCCACTGCCGGCCACGGCACCGTGGCCGGACAAGAAAAAGGGGGGGGGGGGGGTTTCCCCCCCCCCCCTGTTAAAAATTTTTTTTTTTTTACAGTGGCCTGGCCACCGTGGCCAGGCCACTGGCCGGACAAGAAAAAAGGGGGGGCGGGGGGTTTCCCCCCTCCCCCCTGTTAAAAAAAATTTTTTTTTTTTTTACAGTGGCCTGGCCACCGTGGCCAGGCCACTGCCGGCCACGGCAGCGGCCGTGGCCGGAGAAAAGAAAGGGGGGCGGGGGGGTTTCCCCCCTCCCCCCTGTTTTTTTTTTTTTTTTTCAGTGGCCTGGCCACCGTGGCCAGGCCACTGCCGGCCACGGCAGCGGCCGTGGCCGAAAAAAGGGGGGGGGGGGGGTTTCCTCCCCTCCCCCCTGTTAAAAAAAATTTTTTTTTTTATACAGTGGCCTGGCCACCGTGGCCAGGCCACTGCGGCCACGGCAGCGGCCGTGGCCGCCGTCCGGCCGCGGCCACGGCCGTGGCCGGGAAAAAAAGGGGGGGCGGGGGGTTTCCTCCCCTCCCCCCTGTTAAAAAAAAAATTTTTTTTTTTTACAGTGGCCTGGCCACCGTGGCCAGGCCACTGCCGGCCACGGCAGCGGCCGTGGCCGGAGAAGACGGCCACGGCAGCGGCCGTGGCCGCCTTGTCCGGCCGCGGCCACGGCCGTGGCCGGCAAGAAAACAAAGGGGGGCGGGGGGGTTTCCTCCCCTCCCCCCTGTTAAAAAAAAATTTTTTTTTTTTATACAGTGGCCTGGCCACCGTGGCCAGGCCACTGCCGGCCACGGCAGCGGCCGTGGCCGGAGAAGACGGCCACGGCAGCGGCCGTGGCCGCCTTGTCCGGCCGCGGCCACGGCCGTGGCCGGGAAAACAAAGGGGGGGCGGGGGGGTTTCCTCCCCTCCCCCCTGTTAAAAAAAAATTTTTTTTTTTTAACAGTGGCCTGGCCACCGTGGCCAGGCCACTGCCGGCCACGGCAGCGGCCGTGGCCGGAGAAGACGGCCACGGCAGCGGCCGTGGCCGCCTTGTCCGGCCGCGGCCACGGCCGTGGCCGGGAAAGGGGGGGGGGGTTTCCTCCCCTCCCCCCTGTTAAAAAAAAAATTTTTTTTTTTTACAGTGGCCTGGCCACCGTGGCCAGGCCACTGCCGGCCACGGCAGCGGCCGTGGCCGGAGAAGACGGCCACGGCTGGCCGTGGCCGTAGGGAAATAAAAAAAAAAAAATTTTTTTTTTTGGGCTAACCTTGGTTGCGAGTCGGATGGATCGCCGGGTAGCCGGAGGACGGGGATGCGCCGGAGCGAGCGGCACGGCGGCGGCTAGGTCAGACGGGAAGGAGGAAAGAGAAAGGGGGGCTTAAATATAGGCAATTAGCGACGCCAAAATTGCGTCGCAATTTTTTCGCAATTTTTTTTTTTCTTAGCGACGCACTGGGCGTCGCTAATCCATCGTTAATAATGTTTAAAATAATTTTCTGAAAACATAGCGACGCCAATAAATGCGTCGCTAAGCGTCGCTAAATTGGCGCCATCATCCTGGCGGGAAAAATATTTTATTTTCTAATAATTGCGTCGCTAAGGCGTCGCAATATTTTTTTAATAATTTAAATTGATTAAAAAAAAACTTATTACATATATTGCGACGCAATAAGTGCGTCGCAATTATTTTTAAATATTTTTAAATGAAAATATTTAAATTTATTATAATAATTGCGAAACAATATGTATATTTTGTCGCAATATTATTTGTGTAAGGCGTCGCATATTAATAATATGATTATATTTATAATTAATGTTAATAATTACGACGATAAATGGCATCGCAATTTATTTTATAAAATTTTTAATGATCGATCGGCGACGATCGGCGATCGATCGATCCGATCGGCGACGACCGATCTCGGATCGGCAAAGTCCGACGGTTGCGATCGATCCAAGTGATCCCGATCGGCCACGACCTATCTCGGACAGTTGCAATCGAGATCCGACCGACCGATCGATCCAAGATCCCGATCGTCTCGGACGAATCCGTCCGAGATCGGCGACGATCCGACGGTTGCGATCGATCCAAGCCCTGATCCCGATCGGCGACGACCGATCGCGGACCGCGGCAATCGGTCCGATCGGCAAAGATCCGACGGTTGCGATCGATCCAAGCCCTGATCCCGATCGGCCACGACCTATCTCGGACAGTTGCAATCCGTCCGAGATCGGCGACGATCCGACGGTTGCGATCGATCCAAGCCCTGATCCCGATCGGCCACGACCGATCTCGGACCGTGGCGATCCGTCCGAGATCCGATCGGTTGCGATCGATCCAAGCCCTGATCCCGATCGGACGACCGATCGCGGACCGCGGCAATCGGTCCGATCGGCAAAGATCCGACGGTTGTGATCGATCCAAGCCCTGATCCCGATCGGCCACGACCTATCTCGACAGTTGCAATCCGTCCGAGATCGGCGACGATCCGACGGTTGCGATCGATCCAAGCCCTGATCCCGATCGGCCACGACCGATCTCGGACCGTGATCCGTCCGAGATCGGCGACGATCCAACGGTTGCGATCGATCCAAGCCCTGATCCCGATCGGCGACGACCGATCGCGGACCGCGGCAATCGGTCCGATCGGCAAAGATCCGACGGTTGCGATCGATCCAAGCCCTGATCCCGATCGGCCACGACCTATCTCGAACAGTTGCAATCCGTCCGAGATCGGCGACGATCCGACGTTGCGATCGATCCAAGCCCTGATCCCGATCGGCCACGACCGATCTCGGACCGTGGCGATCCGTCCAATCGGCGACGATCCGCGATCGATCCAAGCCCTGATCGGCGACGACCGATCGCGGACCGCGGCAATCGGTCCGATCGGCAAAGATCCGACGGTTGCGATCGATCCAAGCCCTGATCCCGATCGGCCACGACCTATCTCGGACAGTTGCAATCCGTCCGAGATCGGCGACGATCCGACGGTTGCGATCGATCCAAGCCCTGATCCCGATCGGCCACGACCGATCTCGGACCGTGGCGATCCGTCCGAGATCGGCGACGATCCAACGGTTGCGATCGATCCAAGCCCTGATCCCGATCGGCGACGACCGATCCGGACCGCGGCAATCGGTCCGATCGGCAAAGATCCGACGGTTGCGATCGATCCAAGCCCTGATCCCGATCGGCCACGACCTATCTCGGACAGTTGCAATCCGTCCGAGATCGACGACGATCCGACTGTTGCGATCGATCCAAGCCCTGATCCCGATCGGCCACGACCGATCTCGGACCGTGCAATCCGTCCGAGATCGGCGACGATCCGACGGTTGCGATCGATCCAAGCCCTGATCCGATCGGCGACGACCGATCGCGGACCGCGGCAATCGGTCCGATCGGCAAAGATCCGACGGTTGCGATCGATCCAAGCCCTGATCCCGATCGGCCACGACCTATCTCGGACAGTTGCAATCCGTCCGAGATCGGCGACGATCCGACGGTTGCGATCGATCCAAGCCCTGATCCCGATCGGCCACGACCGATCTCGGACCGTGGCGATCCGTCCGAGATCGGCGACGATCCAACGGTTGCGATCGATCCAAGCCCTGATCCCGATCGGCGACGACCGATCGCGGACCGCGGCAATCGGTCCGATCGGCAAAGGTCCGACGGTTGCGATCGATCCAAGCCGTGATCCCGATCGGCCACGACCTATCTCGGACAGTTGCAATCCGTCCGAGATCGACGACGATCCGACTGTTGCGATCGATCCAAGCCGTGATCCCGATCGGCAACGACCGATCTCGGACAGTTGCAATCCGAGATCGGCGACGATCCGACGGTTGCGATCGATCCAAGCCCTGATCCCGATCGGCGACGACCGATCGCGGACCGCGGCAATCGGTCCGATCGGCGACGATCCGAGGGTTGCGATCGATCCAAGCCCTTATTCTGATCGGTCACGATCGATTTTGGACCGATCGCTATTTAACATAATTAATTTTTTTAAATATATAACGACGCAAAGGATGCATCGTATTTTTTAATATGATAATTATAATATAAAAAATTAACTTTAATTCTAATAATTACGATGCAACAAGTACGTCGCTATATTAAAACATAATTTTCCAAATTAATATTTTTGCTTATTACATCGCTAATGCTTTGCTATTTAACATAATTAATTTTTTAAAAACATTGCAACTCACTATGTTACGTCGTAATTATTTTTTCTCATATTTATAATTTATAAAATTTAATTTTATTTAAAATTATTGCGATGCAGTTATTGTGTCGCTAAATTAAAAATAAATTTAATTTATTTTCTGGTTTATTGCATCTAATGCATCGCTATTTAAAATAT
This sequence comes from Calamus simplicifolius, assembly GCA_900491605.1. NCBI lineage: Eukaryota > Viridiplantae > Streptophyta > Magnoliopsida > Arecales > Arecaceae > Calamus > Calamus simplicifolius. The sequence continues at coordinate 155,647 of UESW01001446.1, read as the reverse complement.
TTAATTTTTTCCAAAATATTGCGATGCACTGGGTGGCGTCGCAATATTTTTAAAATATTAGTACTGTAAAAATATAATTCTATTTAAATTATTTGCGATGCAATTGTGTCGTCGCTAAATTAAAAATAATTTTTCTATTTTTCTAGTTTATTGCGTCGCTAAGGCGTCGCTATTTAAAATATTTAATTCTTTTCAAAATATTGCGACGCACTGGTTGGCGTCGCAATATTTTTTAAAATATTACTACTGTAAAAAAATATAATTCCATTTAAATTATTTGCGATGCAATTGTTGCGTCGCTAAATTAAAAATAATTTTTCTATTTTCTAATTTTATTGCGTCGCTAAGACGTCGCTATTTAAAATATTTAATTCTTTTCAAACATGCGACGCACTGTTATGCGTTGCAATATTTTGTAAACTATTTGTACTTTAAATAATATAATTTTATTTAAATTATTTGCAACGCATTTGTTGCATCGCTAAATTAAAAATAATTTTTCTTATTTTCTAATTTATTGCGTCGCTAATGCATCACTATTTAATATATTTAATTCTTTTAAAAACATTGCGACGTACTGTGATGCGTCGCAATATTTTTTTCTGATAATTAGATTTTATAAAATTTAATTTCATTTCAATTATTTGCGACGCAATTGGTGCGTCGCTAAATTAAAAATAATTTTTCTAATTATCTATTTTATTGTGTCGCTATTTAAAATATTTAATTCTGTTAAAAACATTGCGACGCAAATATTGCATCGCAATATTTTTATTGATATTTATATTTCATAAAAAATTAATTTAAAAATATTGCGACGCAATATTTGCATCGCAATATTAAAAATTTAATTTTTTTTGATTTTTTGGTTAATTGAGTCGCTAATGAGTCGCTAATGCGTTGCAATATTTTGTTGTCACAAAGGCATCGCAAAGAGGTCGCAATTTAGCGACGCAATTATGCGTCGCTAAATTTGCGTCGCTATTTCAGTATTTTCTTGTAGTGTATACACATACACTTCATTGTTGTTATTTATCAAAGCTTGAAGATTAGAAGATACTTCAAATACCAACTTCACGTAGCATTCATTCTTAACACTTTTGCTTACGTGCAAGGTCCACTTTGCCAGGATGACCAATCTTATCCCACTCTGATATAAAAATGAACCCAATCTAAAACTGATGGCATGTATTATGGGTGAGGATTGGATTGGGTTGGTTGGGAGTTTAGGTAGTGTTTGATTTATAAAAAGCTATTCCTGGATAAGTGTACATAGCATTTATTTAGGTAGTGTTTGATACCCCAAAAGCTATCCCTACATGATAGCATTTATCCAGGGGATAGCTGAGGGAATAAACCTCTTTTTAAAATTACAAGTCTGGCATCAAAGGATAACTTTAGTTATTCCTGGGTTCCCTAGGGAATAAGTTCAGGGGATAACCCAAGGTTAAACCATGGGTTATCCCCTCTGGTTAAACTTATTCAGACCTATCGCTTCTAGCTATAGCATTTGGGGATAAGGAGGAATATCCAGAAGATATCCCCCTTATCCTTCTTATCAAATACTGCCTTAGGGAATAGCTCAAGGAATAACCATTTTTTTAAAATAACAGCTTTGCCATCAAGGAAAACTCTAGTTATTCCTGATCCCTAGAGAATAAGTTCAGGGGATAACCCATGGTTAAACATGGGTTATTTTCTCTGGTTAAACTTTTTCAGAACTATTTCCCTAGTTATAGCTTTTGAAGATAAAAGGATATCCGAGGGATATCCTCCCTTATCCCCCATATCAAACACAGTCAAATACAGGCGACATATGCATTCATGGTCTTATAACATTAGGTTGGGTTCAATTGCTCGGATTTCTTACAGAGCCTGAGCCAACTTGAGAAAAACAGGCCGTTATCTTTCAATCCAAAACTAAGTCTAGTTAGGTGTAATTTGCTACTCGATTAATTAAATTAATAATGGATCGAAATGATATAGTCTTAAAAATTTAAATACAAATTAATTGATGATAAATAAATTTGAGTTAACTTTTCTTTTTAATGGATGTAGGATTATTTTTGAGGTATTACATTACATCAGGCTATTTTCAAGCAAATCTGGTAGAAATTTGCATCTCCCTATCAACTTGTAATAAGAGTGGGTTTGTGAAGCATTTTCATGGATATTTATATTCGTTGCCTAGTGGTGCATGCATCTTTTTTTTGTTTTTATTTTTTTTCTATTGTGACACCGGCACCATAAATAACTTTTTCTATTCTTTTTTATGACATCTGGATAAGCAGCAATATCTGGCCGGATCGATCATAAATTAACTAAGTATAAATATTATATTCATTTTTTAGTCATATACAACCAATAAATAGAAATGTAAATAATATCCTATGCAGATATATGCTTATATAAAATAAATAAATTATATATAATTTCATATTTTTAACTTTATTGTAAAATCATACAGGTACAAGCTCTAGGGTTTTAACTTAAATCAGTTTCAATACGGCTTGAAGCTAACCTAATTCAATCCAATCCAAACCTATTATCATCCACATCTCCAACCATGTAATACCATAGAAAAAAAAATTCAAGCTAAGAAAAATACGTAGAGTCGAGGGCTTATCTAAGCCATCCCATATAGAATAATCAGTGCTCTTTAACCATGCATGTGTATGTCACACGCGCGCGAGCCCTCTATGGAAGTAACGGTCCTGTGTGTGTAATACTCTCTATGGTAGAGCCTTTTGTCGAAGCAACGGCCTTGCACGTGCCGAAATGTGTGGGCTCAAAGTGGGCTAGAATGGTAAGGTCATGCTTTAGCCCAAGCCCAATTCAATTTTTTTTTTTCTAAGCTTCATGTTGAGCTCTAATTTAATCCCAACCTTGGTCTGAATCTAATTGAGCTAATTCATAACAATTTATTTAAGTCAAAAATTAAATTAATTTTTAATTTTAAATATTTATATAAAATAAGAAACATTTAAAATAATTATATATAATTCTTTAGAAAAAGTACTATAATATGGAAATGTATTTTTATATAATTAATATAAATTTTAAAAAAAATTATTATATTTCAAGGTTTTAAGATAACATTTATGTCGAATTCAAATCTAGTTAAGGGTCAATGTCACAAATCTTCTTCGGACTTGGATCCATCCAACTAATGGTCTAACTTCAGTATAAAATTTTTTTAGCTCTAATATTAAACTCAAATTTGATTTAAATTACTTTATATCTAATTTATGATTCGATTCAAGCTTACTTCTTCCTCTACATATGTGTGTAGGTTTGTCATAGGTATACATGCATGCAGTCAATCTGACAATCTTGGTACAATCACTACATTGATGTGATTTAATCTTGCCCATAATTTTGGAATGTTGCCAATTGGCCGAGCCTATCAACAACCTGGGCTAGCGACAAGGGTGATGATTATTATGATTGGTTAGCAATAATAAGATATTGCTTTGTTTCAAAAGTCTTAAAGATGCAGCAAAAACCAACCACTAATGATCTTCAAGACCCTTCATACGCATCTAAGTTTAAAGTATTGAAATTTTTTTATTTATAAATTAATAATAATTTATAAATTTAATAAATAAATTAAATAAATAAATTTAATTTAATAATATAAATAAAATGAGTCTATTATTGATATACGTATGATTCATATATTTTGAGTTTAGGCATTCTTTATTTGGTGATGTAGTTATCAATTTGTATAAAGTTGAAACTAATAAGTAACCTATGATGAAAGAGTCTATTAGGATCTCATTATAAATAGGTTAAATCCCTACTTCTATTCATGTGGCTTGCATTAAAAAATAATCCATATAAAAGGATTGAAAGGTAAGTTCGAGGCATTTATGTTCTAAAGCTCAAGCTAAAATGGCATTGTTAAAATATCCATTCAATAATCTATTTGGAACACTTTTAGATTGCATCTATATAGAGGCTAATTTGAGAAAAGGATGGAACCAATTGGCAATGGCACTCATATGGCACATATGATATGAAGGATACTTCAGAATCTTTCTGAAGGTTTTTTTTTTTGAGAAGAAGGTATTGATTGTATCTATTCTTTGTAAGGTATTGGCTGCATTTATTCTTCATAAGGTATTGATCCTTCATATGATATGCAAGAGACGTTAGAATATTTTTGAGGAGAAGATATTAACTGTATCTATCCTCTAGAAGATATCTATCCTTTACATGAAATGAAAGAGATTTCAAAAAAAATTTTAAGAAGATATTGGTTGTATCTATCCTCCATAAGATACTTATCTACGAAAAAGATTTTAAACTCTTTTTTGAGAAGATAATATCAAATCTATATCTATTCTCCATGAGCCATCTGCTATCCCCTTCTTTAAAACGTCCAAAAATATTGGTAATATAAAGCCGTTAGACAGACATGGATTAATATGCATGGAAGCCACGCTAACTTCATTTTTCCCAACAAGCACTCTGGGAGCAATTCCTTCCCCCGTTTCCGTGAGGAGTTCCGGTTTGAAACGCGAATTTCGGTCGGAGCGTAAGAACTCTATCGCCATAGACCTCCGTCTGCTCGCCTTCTTCCTCTATTCCACGTCTCTCTGTGTCACGTAAGAGTAAGAACTCTATCGCCATTTTTTCCCCCCTTGATTTCTCTTCTCTTTTTACCTTCAAAATATTTTTATCAACGGATTCTATCAATCATAAACCCGTCAAAGCTTCTTTCCTTTTCTTTTTTTGATCAAGTTAATTCGATGAATTTCATTTTCAAGTTGACGTTCTTCGTCCTCTTGAAACCTAGGATCTTCTTGGGGTTCTTGTTTTGGAATGCAGTTAAAGGACGTGATTGTCTCGATCGAAATCCTCTTCCTCTGTTTTTTTTTTTTTCTGTCTTTTTTTTTCCCCAAAATCTTTAGCATGCTGATCGGAGACCTGACTGATTCTTTCCCACCAATCCTACCCTAATAATCGTACGTAATCGTTTCTTGATTGCAAGAAAGACAATGCCAAGATCGATATTGCTTCATTGATTTCAGGTTTGACTGTTCGAGAATTCACCGATCATGTCTGCCGGAGCGAGCAGCAGCAGCAGTGGGTTGGCGCCGGAGAGCAGCAAGAACACGCCGCCGAAGACGATCGTCCTCAGGAGCTCGGACTTCGAGGAATTCGAGGTCGATTTGGTGATGGCGAAGCAATCGGAGTTGATCAAGATGATGATCCACGAAGACGGATGCGTGAAAAGAAGCGTGCCAGTCGCCGACGTCTCCGGCCGGGCGCTCGCCAAGGTGGTGGAGTACTGGAAGCAGCACAGTAGCGGGAAGGAGGACGACGATCTCAAGACGTGGGACGAGGACTTCGTGAAGGTGCCCAAGGAAGAGCTCTTGGACTTGATCGCGGCGGCCAAGTGCCTCGACACCAAGCCGCTGTTCCGGCTCTGCTGCCAGGCCGTGGCCGACATCGTCAAGTACAAGTCGATCCCGTACCTCCTGAAGTACCACCTCGACACCAAGGTCGATCCCGGACGTCCTGAAGTACTTTCACGAACCAGAGCCACTTCACTCCAATAGGGGAGGTTAAAGTGTTAGGTTGCATGACGCTTTTTATATTTAGAGGGTCCGTGTTTTAGACTTAGAACTACAAGCAGGTGTTTGGCGATTCGAACTACAGGATAATGGCTCAGAATGTGCCAGGTTTTGTACGTGTGCTATCATGTCTTTTTAACATTCTTTCCCTCTAAATTCATGAGAGGGACTCTCTTTTCTAAGTAAGCTTTTTGTGTGAGAACTTAGTACCAACCGTTCTTGCTAAGCGGCCGAGAAAAGGATGGAACCAATACGCAATGGCACTCATATGGCACATATGATACGAAGGATACTTTAGAATCTTTATCGAGAAGAAGGTTTTCTTGAGAAGAAGGTGTTTGTTGACGTCAAGTCATGTTCCTTCGATACGAGAAAATGATGGCCCTTCTCTTCAAAGAAGCTCCTACAAGAAAGTTTTCGGAGATAGGTCCCGGAGATAGGTCCCGAAGATAGGTTGCTTCGGTGGGGACCCTCCGACGTTCAAGTAAGTGACTTGGAAACCGTAAGAAAAAGATCTCTCCCTCATTGTGAGGATGGGTTTTTATACTTGTTGGAGGATCCTTTTTTTCCTTTCTAGAAGGTGGCTAATTTCAGTGTATTGTTGTTCGATAGTGGGTAGGTGGCCAAGCTGGATAGGTCATAATAGACAATAGTGGGCAGGTGGCCAAGCTGGACAGGTCATAATAGACACTGGGCATATTAGAGGTGTCTTACCCTGCCTGCCTCCTGCCAAGCGCGTCACCACAGGCGGCAGTGCTCATGCCAAGCGCGGCGCCACAGGCGACAGCGCAGTTGTGTCAGACGTGCTCCGTTACGGACATTGGCCATGCGCGGTTAGTAGGTCATGCGACTGCTGTAAGCGGTGGAGGGGGCCACATGGTAGCTGCAGGCGGTTGGCGGCTCGAGAACGAAGGGATCCGCGAATGCCTAGCTCGGCCCACGCCGTGCCCAACCTCACCTGCACTAACCCTGCGGGTGCGCAATCCATGCGCATTGTCAAGGTTGTAACATTTCTCCCGGGCAGAGGAGACCGACGCCCTCGTCGATGCCCTTCGCAAGTATTGCTGCACTTGCTCCTCAAACCTCCACCAATTTGCTATCCATTTCCAAGTAACTCTGGTTGTTGCCCTGCACTGTGCCTGAAATTTGTACTTGCTGTGCATGGGATCTGTGCGCTCCGCCCATACTCCTCACGCACTCCATATCCACCAAACAGTGCGCGCTCTGCGCTCTCTTGCCGGGCACACTCGGCTGCAATAAAGGTGCCCGCTATGCTCTGGTTGCGCAGGTCCAACCCCCTAGAAGCACACGTGCTTTGCACCATTTGTTGTGCATGCCCTACTGATGGATATATGCGCGCACCACACCACCTGGCTGCGCGCTCTCGGTTGCTCAAAATGCGTGTCTCCCTTGGCTGTGCATGTCCAAACATTTGAGCAACTCATCCATTTGCTTCCTTGGCTCCTTCAACTCACTAGGAACCTTTTGACAAGGTGTTTGCTTAGGTGGCAAGGTCCCCGGCATCAACTCAACCTGATAGCCAATGCTTCTCCTTAGAACCTCAACATCATCCTCCACCTTTCTTATTGCTGCAACACAAGTTCCTTCTCCTCTTTTCAGCCCCTTGTTGGCTTGCTTAGCTGAAACCATCAATCCTTTCTCACTTGAATTAGAACTTTCAGCTCTTACAAAACATGAAGACCCTTCATCTTCCACCAACACGCCTTTCAAATGAGGAATGAATAAAACCTTTGCATGGATGAAAAACTCCATTCCCAAAATCAAATCAAGGTCATCTAAGGGAACAATCATCAAATTGCAAGACTTCTTCTAGCTGCCCACTTCCAAGACCACGTTGGCACAACCATGGACCGGCATAACTCCCGAATTCATAGCTTTTACCTTGCTGGAATTCTGCACCACCTTGAGCTTCAACCTCTTAGCCTCCCTTTGAGACATGAAGTTGTTAGTAGCATCCGAATCCATCATGGCTCTAACACATGCACCATTGATCTTGACACTCACGTACATCAAATCAGCAAAGTCCTTAGGCACCTTCTCCATCTTGGCTCCAATAGCATTCACCAATTGAAGTGGGTTCGCCCTTGATGTAGATTCCTCCTTTACCTTGCTTTCCTCTTTTGTGAGACTAAGGCATTCAATGCGAGGGCCTAGGCCAAAGCTGAGGGTTCCATCAGTTGCTTTCCGTTAACTCTAACAAGGTTTGATTAGCCATATCAGTATTGATTGTATCTATTCTCTATAAGGTATTAACTGCATTTATCCTTCATAAGGTATTAATCCTTGGTATGATATGCAAGAGACGTTGGGACTGTTTTTTGAGGAGAAGATAATACTGTATCTATCCCCTAGAAGATATCTTTCCTTTATATGATATGAAAGAGATTTCAAAATTTTTTTAAGAAGAAGATATTGGTTGCATCTATCTATCCTCCATAAGATACTTATGTATGAAAAAGATTTTAAACTCTTCTTTGAGAAGATAATATCGACTGTATCCATTCTCTATGAGCCATCCCCTTCTTTAAACGTCCAAAAATATTGGTAATATAAAGCCGTTAGACAGACATGGATAATATGCATGGAAGCCACGCTACCTTCATTTTTCCCAACAAGCACACGGGCGCAATTCCTTCCCCCGTTTCCGTGAGGAGTTCCGGTTTGAAACGCGAATTTCGGTCGGAGCGGATTAAAGCGGATCGAACTACAAACCCGACCCGTTTAACACCTCTCCTACGACCGTACCGCACCTCCCTCCGTTTTAATAGACCTCCGTCTGCTCGCCTTTCTTCCTCTATTCCACGTCTCTCTGTGTCACGTAAGAGTAAGAACTCTATCGCCATTTTTCCCCCCCTTGATTTCTCTTCTCTTTTTACCTTCAAAATATTTTTATCAACGGATTCTATCAATCATAAACCCATCAAAGCTTCTTTCCTTTTCTTTTTTTGATCAAGTTAATTCGATGAATTTCATTTTTCAAGTTGACGTTCTTCGTCCTCTTGAAACCCTAGGATCTTCTTGGGGTTCTTGTTTTGGAATGCAGTTAAAGGACGTGATTGTCTCGATCGAAATCCTCTTCCTCTGTTTTATTTTTTTTTCTGTCTTTTTTATCCCCAAAATCTTTAGCATGCTGATCGGAGACCTGACTGATTCTTTCCCACCAATCCTACTCTAATAATCGTATGTAATCGTTGTTGGGCCCATGGCCCACCTATTCAGCCCATTAGGGCAAAAGGGAGCACTACTCCTTTTTCTACTAGGGTTTATTTTTCTCTCTTTTATAAAAGGAGTAGCCGCCTTCCTTTTTTGGTTTTCTCTTTTTAAGGAGCAGCCGTATGAAAAAAGAGGAGAAGCATGTAGCAGGTATTTTTTTTTCTAGGAGCATGGATTGCTAGGGGAAGAGAAGGAAGGGCTGCTGCTTGGTGCTTAACTACGTGGGAGGACTTCCACTCCAGGAATCACGTGAAGGTGCTGCAGAAGAAAAACAAGAGAAGAAGAAGAAGAGAAGGGAAGAAAATAAGGAGGTAACGCAGGAGACCGTATTTTTCGGTGACGTAATCCTTATATCCCTATTATTCTCTTGTGATTGTTCTCAAGTTCTGGCAAGGGACTTTGAGACTTGGATATTTATTATTTTATAGTGGATCTTCTTCTCTGGCTTGCCCGTGGTTTTTTTCCCTTTATCTTGAAGGGATTTTCCACGTAAATCTTGGTGTTTCTGTGATTGTGTGGTTTGCGCATTTTTATTTATTATTCCGCTGCGTATTACGGTCTGCTAGTATTTGCTCGTACACGGATTCTTTCCCATCAACTGGTATCAGAGCCTGTGAATTTTTTTTGTGTGCGAGCATGGAGGCCGGTAATGTTTCCCGCATGATCAGTCTGAACGGAAACAATTGGATGATATGGAAACCAAGGATGGAGGACCTCTTATATTGCAAGGATCTATATGGACCTTTAGAAGGGGTCAAAGCAAAGCCCGCTACAGTGACAGACGATGCTTGGATCATGTTAGATCGGAAGGCAGTCGGTTTTATTCGGCAATGGTTGGATGATAGTGTCTTTCACCATGTTTCCACTGAGACTTCTGCAAACTCTCTTTGGAAAAAGTTAGAAAGTCTATATGAGAGAAAAACAGCTGGCAACAAGGCTTTCTTGATCAGAAAACTAGTGAATCTGAAATATAAAGAGGGTGCTTCTATTGCTGAGCATTTGAATGAAATGCAGAGTATTAATAACCAGTTATCCTCTATGAAAATGTCTCTTGATGATGAGTTGCAGGCATTGTTACTTCTCAGTTCATTGCCAGAAAGTTGGGAGACACTGGTAGTTTCCCTCAGTAATTCTGCACCAGACGGTGTTATCACCATGAGTCAAGTAACAGGCAGTTTGTTGAATGAGGAGTTAAGAAGGAAAAATTCAGCAACTTCTCAGATTGATTCACAGGCACTTGTCTCAGAGAATAGAGGACGGTCAAAGTCTAGAAATAGAGACAATTCATACAAGGGTAGAAGCAAATCAAGGTCAAGAAAAGATATTACTTGCTATAACTGTGGTGAGAAAGGGCACTACAAGAATCAGTGTAAGAAGCCTAAGAAGAGTAAGAAAAAGGGAAAAGAAGTGGAGGATACAGAGTCAAAGGAGAATATCACAGCTACTGTGCAGAGTGATGATTATTTGATTTTGTCTACTTCTGATGGTATCTTCTCATGTGAGTGTCAGAATCATGAGTGGGTGATTGACACAGGTGCTTCTTATCATGCTACACCACGGAGGGAGTTTTTTTCTACATATAAGACTGGAAATTTTGGTGTTGTCAAGATGGGAAATCAAGGCACAGCAGACATCATTGGCATGGGTGACATCCACATGAAGACCAATCTTGGCTGTAAGTTGGTGCTCAAGGATGTAAGGCATGTAGCTGACTTGAGGCTAAATTTAATCTCAGTTGGAAGACTTGATGATGAAGATTTTGATAGCAGATTTCATAAAGGGCAATGGAAGCTCAGTAAAGGTTCACTTGTTGTAGCCAGTGGGAAGAAATGTCACACTTTATACAGGTTGCAGGCTAAAGCTTATGGTGAACAGTTGAATGTTACAGAGAACGACTTCAGCATGGAGTTGTGGCATAAACGACTGGGACACATGAGTGAGAAGGGGCTGCAAGTTCTTTCCAAGGAAGAAGTTCTACCAGACTTCAAAGGTGTACATCTGAACCCATGTGTTGATTGTTTGGTTGGCAAGCAACATAGAGTTTCTTTTGCTAGTCCTGCTTTATCTAGAAAAATGCATGTTTTGGATCGTATCTATACAGATGTTTGTGGTCCTCTGAGGACAAAAACTCCTAGTGGATCAGTTAATGTTCCAGGCATCAGTGGTGCACTTTATTTTGTCACTTTTATAGATGATTTTTCTAGAAAAGTTTGGGTCTATGGTTTGAAGACTAAAGATCAGGTTATTAATGTCTTCAAAGAGTTTCATGCCAGAGTTGAAAGAGAGACAGGAAAGAAACTGAAATGTATAAGGTCAGATAATGGTGGTGAGTACACAGGGTTATTTGATAATTATTGCAGATCACATGGCATTCAACATGAGATGACAGTTCCTGGTACTCCTCAGCATAATGCAATTGCAGAGAGAATGAACCGCACCATCATGGAAAAGATCAGATGTATGCTTTCACAGTCCAAGTTACCTNACATCCACATGAAGACCAATCTTGGCTGTAAGTTGGTGCTCAAGGATGTAAGGCATGTAGCTGACTTGAGGCTAAATTTAATCTCAGTTGGAAGACTTGATGATGAAGATTTTGATAGCAGATTTCATAAAGGGCAATGGAAGCTCAGTAAAGGTTCACTTGTTGTAGCCAGTGGGAAGAATGTCACACTTTATACAGGTTGCAGGCTAAAGCTTATGGTGAACAGTTGAATGTTACAGAGAACGACTTCAGCATGGAGTTGTGGCATAAACGACTGGGACACATGAGTGAGAAGGGGCTGCAAGTTCTTTCCAAGGGAGAAGTTCTACCAGACTTCAAAGGTGTACATCTGAACCCATGTGTTGATTGTTTGGTTGGCAAGCAACATAGAGTTTCTTTTGCTAGTCCTGCTTTATCTAGAAAAATGCATGTTTTGGATCGTATCTATACAGATGTTTGTGGTCCTCTGAGGACAAAAACTCCTAGTGGATCAGTTAATGTTCCAGGCATCAGTGGTGCACTTTATTTTGTCACTTTTATAGATGATTTTTCTAGAAAAGTTTGGGTCTATGGTTTGAAGACTAAAGATCAGGTTATTAATGTCTTCAAAGAGTTTCATGCCAGAGTTGAAAGAGAGAGGAAAGAAACTGAAATGTATAAGGTCAGATAATGGTGGTGAGTACACAGGGTTATTTGATAATTATTGCAGATCACATGGCATTCAACATGAGATGACAGTTCCTGGTACTCCTCAGCATAATGCAATTGCAGAGAGAATGAACCGCACCATCATGGAAAAGATCAGATGTATGCTTTCACAGTCCAAGTTACCTAAAAGATTTTGGGATGAGGCATTGAAGACAGCGGTTGATGTAATAAACTTGTCACCATGTACAGCTCTAGATGGTGATGTTGCAGAGCGTGTATGGTCAGGAAAAGATGTCTCTTATAAGCACTTGAGAGTGTTTGGTTGTCGTGCATTTGCACATGTTCCAGACATTGAGAGGTCCAAGCTGGATGGTAAGACAAAAGAATGTGCTTTGCTTGGTTACTCACATGATGAGTTTGGTTATAGACTTTGGGATCCAGAAAAGCAGAAGGTATTCAGAAGCAGAGATGTGGTATTTTTTGAAGATCAAACCCTTCAAGACTTCAAGAAGGAGGTGTCAGTCAAGTCTTCTGCAGGAGGATTAACAGACTGTGATCCAGTTACTCCTCTAGTAAATCAGGGTGATAGGGGAGATGTGCAAGAAAATAGTGCAGGAGCAGATATTAACTCACCTGTAGGACATGTTGAGCAGGAAGGAGATCAGGAGCAACCTCCTACAGAGCCTCAGCTGAGAAGATCTATCAGACAACGTCAACCTTCCAAAAGGTATTCTACAGATGAATATATAATGCTTACTGATGCAGGTGAACCAGAATGTTACCAGGAGGCAGTTGAAAGTGAGCAGAAAAAGGAGTGGTTAGTAGGTATGCTGGAAGAAATGGATGCCTTACAGAAGAACCACACATATGATTTAGTGGAACTACCAAGAGGAAGGAAGGCTTTAAAGAACAAGTGGGTTTTCAGGTTAAAGACTCAACAGCATTGTTCTCAACCAAAGTACAAGGCCAGATTGGTTGTGAAAGGCTTTGGTCAAAAGAAAGGTATTGACTTTGAAGAGATTTTTTCTCCTGTTGTTAAAATGTCTTCAATTCGTGTTGCTCTAGGTATTGCTGCTAGTCTAGACTTGGAGGTTGAGCAGTTAGATGTGAAGACAGCTTTTCTTCATGGTGATTTGGAGGAGGAAATCTATATGGAGCAACCAGAAGGCTTCAAAGTCAAAGGTAAAGAAAATCTTGTCTGCAGATTGAAAAAAAGCTTATATGGGCTGAAGCAAGCTCCAAGGCAGTGGTACAAGAAATTTGATTCATTTATGGCTGAAAATGGATACAAAAGAATGGCTTCAGATCATTGTGTGTATATCAAATGGTTTAGTGAGGATTTTGTCATACTCCTACTTTATGTTGATGACATGCTTATTCTTGGGAAAGATATGTCTATGATTGACAGGTTGAAGAAGGAGCTAAGCAATTCATTTGAAATGAAGGATATGGGACCAGCAAAGCAAATACTGGGTATGCAGATTTTTCGTGATAGAAGAATCAAGAAAATATGGTTGTCACAGGAAAAGTACATTGAGAAGTATTGGATAGGTTAGTATGATCAATGCAAAGCCAGTTGGTTCTCCTCTTGCAGGTCACTTCAGGTTGTGCTCAGAGCAAAGTCCTTCAAGTGATGAGGAGAAGGAGAAAATGAAGAAGGTTCCTTACGCTTCAGCAGTCGGAAGTTTGATGTACGCGATGGTATGTACGAGGCCAGACATCGCATATGCAGTGGGTGTTGCTAGTAGATTTCTTGCAAATCCAGGGAAAGAGCATTGGGCAGCAGTGAAGTGGATCTTCAGATATCTCAGAGGAAGCTCCAAAGTTTGTTTAAGCTTTGGGGGTGGTTCAGCTGTGCTGATTGGTTACACAGATGCAGATATGGCGAGAGATATTGATACAAGGAAGTCCACATCAGGTTTCATACTTACTTTTGCAGGGGGAGCTGTGTCATGGCAATCCAGATTGCAAAGGTGTGTAGCTCTCTCTACCACAGAGGCAGAATATATTGCTGCTACCGAGGTCTGTAAGGAGATGCTGTGGATGAAAGAATTCTTACATGAATTGGGATTGTAACAGAAAAATTATGTGGTACATTGTGACAGCCAGAGCGCCATCCACTTGTGCAAGAACCCAACTTTTCATTTCAAGTCAAAGCATATAGATGTGAGATACCACTGGATTCGAAATGTGTTTGAAGAGAAGCAGTTACAGCTTCAGAAAATTCACACAGATGAAAATGGGGCAGACATGTTGACAAAGACCTTATCAAAAGAAAGGCAAGAGATATGCCGACAGCTGGTCGGCATGATTTCACACTAAGGAAGCATGAGACAGCCTCCCTTATGGGCTGAAGGGGGAGGTTGTTGGGCCCATGGCCCACCTATTCAGCCCATTAGGGCAAAAGGGAGCGCTACTCCTTTTTCTACTAGGGTTTGTTTTTCTCTCTTTTATAAAGGAGTAGCCGCCTTCCTTTTTTGTTTTCTCTATTTTAAGGAGCAGCCGTATGAAAAAAGGAGAAGCATGTAGCAGGTATTTCTTTTTCTAGGAGCATGGATTGCTAGGGGAAGAGAAGGAAGGGCTGCTGCTTGGTGCTTAACTACATGGGAGGACTTCCACTCCAGGAATCATGTGAAGGTGCTGCAGAAGAAAACAAGAGAAGAAGAAGAAGAAGAGAAGGGAAGAAAATAAGGAGGTAACGCAAGATACGGTATTTTTCGGTGATGTAATCCTTATATCCCTATTATTCTCTTGTGATTGTTTCTCAAGTTCTGGCAAGGGACTTTGAGACTTGGATATTATTTTATAATGGATCTTCTTCTCTGCTTGCCCGTGGTTTTTTTCCCTTTATCTTGAAGGGATTTTTCCACATAAATCTTGGTGTTTCTGTGATTGTGTGGTTTGCGCATTTTTATTTATTATTCCGCTGCGTATTACGGTCTGCTAGTATTTGCTCGTACACGAATTCTTTCCCATCAATCGTTTCTTGATTGCAAGAAAGACAATGCCAAGATCGATATTGCTTCATTGATTTCAGGTTTGACTGTTCGAGAATTCACCGATCATGTCTGCCGGAGCGAGCAGCAGCAGCAGCGGGTTGGCCCCGGAGCCCCCCCGAAGACGATCGTCCTCAGGAGCTCGGACTTCGAGGAATTCGAGGTCGATTTGGTGATGGCGAAGCAATCGGAGTTGATCAAGATGATGATCCACGAAGACGGATGCGTGAAAAGAAGCGTGCCCCTCGCCGACGTCTCCGGCAGGGCGCTCGCCAAGGTGGGGGAGTACTGGAAGCAGCACAGTAGCGGGAAGGAGGACGACGATCTCAAGACGTGGGACGAGGACTTCGTGAAGGTGCCCAAGGAAGAGCTCTTGGACTTGATCGCGGCGGCCAATTAAGTGCCTCGACACCAAGCCGCTGTTCCGGCTCTGCTGCCAGGCCGTGGCCGACATCATCAAGTACAAGACGATCCCGGACGTCCTGAAGTACTTTACGAACCAGAGCCACCTCACTCCAATAGGGAGGTTAAAGTGTTGGGATGTATTGACGCTTTTTATATTTAGAGGGTCCGTCAAGCAGGTGTTGGCGATTCGAACTACAGGATAATGGCTCAGAATGTGCCAGGTTTTGTAGGTGTGCTACCAGGTCTTTTTAACATTCTTTCCCTCTGAATTCATGAGAGGGACTCTCTTTTCTAGGTAGGCTTTTGTGTGAGAACTTTGTAGGAACCGTTCTTGCTAAGCACCAGAGTTTTGGCTGAGCTTTTGGTGGTGGTATGGATGTTGAGATGATTCTGATATTTTTTTTCAGAGGAGATGCTTAAAGTGGAACAAATTCTATAACCTTTGCAATAACAAAAGGAGCTGCTATATACATCACAAAATTACTTTCTGCAACCTAAAAATTTAAAAAATTTTAAATTACTCTCAACCATAAAATTTCTCTCTACATCCCCTTCAAATTTTAAAATTTCAAAATTACCTTCACACCCTATTTCCTTTTCTCTCCTCATCCTTTCTCCCCCACACTCATCCCTTTCCCTTCCAACCGAAAGACTTTCCTTCCTTAAGGCATTATCTCAAGTGATAAAGTTAAATTTCTATCTTTATCTAATAAAAAATAAAACCAAATTATGGATAAAATTAAATTTTTATTTAATTTAATTTTAAATAAAAGGAATGAATATAGAATGTCATGTTAATAAAAAAAAAATAAGAGAAAGGAGGTGTTGCCTCTAATGGATCCATCTTAGAAATTTCAGCGTTCTGGGTTGGGTTGAATATGCCAACGCTGCATAGTCATAGAATGTAAGCTATGTTTGACCTAATTACACTGAATAGTATGTTGTTCGGTCTGATCAAGCCGAGCATGTATTGAAGGGAATGAAGGGTTTAGAAATACCATACAATGATCAAGGTCATTACACTATGAGATAAATTGGATATTTTGTTTTTTTTTAAAATGTAAGTATAGAGAGTAATTTTTATGGTGTATGTAATCCCCTAGATTTCTCAACTGCTCGTGAGAGTTATCACGAGGTCAGATGATAGACTCCAGATATTTGAATTCCAGTATATCTTGATTGCTCGTGAGAATTATCACTTGATCAGATGATATGATAGACTCTAGATATTTAAAATTTCAAGTATATCTAATTACAGAGTCCCTTGATTTGGGGACTCTGCAATGCCTATAAAAGATGGGTAAAATCCTCCTTCCCACCATACGTGGGTGCCCCCTTCTCATCATCTCCTCGTGCGGACTTCTTCCTCAGCGTGCCTTCTCTGGTAAGTCCCCTATCCATGCATGAGAGAGAAGGATTGAGAGAGAGAGAAAGTTAAAAAAAAAGAAACGAAGAAGGGAGGAGCCGGGTTACAGAACCCCTTCCCTTCTCCATGACAGTGGTTCAGGCCCGGCGGCGTGCTCGCCGCCTCGCAGGCCTGATTCCCGGCCGACGACCCCACCGGCACCGGGGGCGGCGTCCGGTGGGGTGCCGGAGACAAAGAGAGAGAGGAGGCGGCGCGGAGGAAGACGCGATGAATAGAATCCGACCGGCGGTCCAACTCTTGGTTCGGGCCCGGCGGCGTGCTCGTCGCCTCGCCGGGCCTGGGCCTTGGTCGAAGACCTCCACCGGCGCCGGGCGTGCGTCCGATGGAGGTCCGGTCGGCCATAGTGGCCGGCCGTGCCGCCGGCGTCATCCGTAATCCGCGGGTGATTAAGAGAGAAAAGGAGAAATTAAAGGGAAAGGAGGAGAGGGGAGGCCGGCCACGGCGGTGGCCGGACCGCCCCGGATTGGGCCGGCAAAGCCGCCAGCGGATTTCGAGCCGCCGCAAGGGAAAGAGAGAAGATGGAAATTGATACAAATTGAGGAGAGAGGGAGTGGGAGAGGCTGGCTGCGGCGGCGGCCGGCCACGGTCCGGCCAACGGCAGCCGGACCGCCTTCAATTTGGCCGGCGGCGGCCCTGGCGCCGGCGCAAAGCTCGGCTCCTCTGTTTCGTTTGAAACAGAGGAGCTGGTTAAAAATAGTAACGGGCTGATTGGGCAGCTTGATTGTTGGGCCTTGTTGGGCCGTTTCTGAGCCCAGTTTGAGCCACGTTTTGGGCCCTATAATGGGCCGAGATTGGAAAATAAATATATGGCCCGAATCAGGATTTATTCTAGTTTCTGGGAATAATTTTATTTCCCTATTTGGGTGTATACATTGAGAGATATTCAAGCCCAAAGTTGGGCCCGTGAAGTGGTTTGGGTAGAGTTTAAGAATTATTTTATAATTCAGATTTTAGAAATTTAATAATGGAAAATGATTCTGTAGGTGCCCAGGAGTCCAATTAGCTGGGTTATCAAGTGAAATCGTGTACTGTGGTAAGTAAGTCAAGTATTATAATTTTATTAATTATTTAATTTGTGAACTGTGAAATTTCAGTTAAATAATTATGCTAATTTGGCAAAATCATGTTATTACTATGATAATATGTAATCATGATAATGACAGTAAAACTTTATGTATCACCGCGGTTCTCACATGACAGATGACAGATGACAGATGACAGACTCTGGTACCAGGACCCTTCCTCTTAGGGGATGTTTAAGAGGGCCACACATTATCATGACAGATGACAGATGACAGACACTGGTACCAGAACCCTTCCTCTTAGGGGATGTTTAAGAGGGCTACACATGATGTGTACATGACAGATGACAGATGACAGACACTGGTACCAGAACCCTTCCTCTTAGGGGATGTTTAAGAGGGCTACACATGATGTGTACATGACAGATGATAGATGACAGACACTGGTACCAGGACCCTTCCTCTTAGGGGATGTTTAAGAGGGCTACACATGATGTGTACATGACAGATGACAGATGACAGACACTAGTACCAGAACCCTTCCTCTTAGGGGATGTTTAAGAGGGCTACACATGATGTGTACATGACAGATGACAGATGACAGACACTGGTACCAGGACCCTTCCTCTTAGGGGATGTTTAAGAGGGCTACACATGATATGTAATGTAGAGATACATAAATAATGACAGTATAAACAATGTAATTGTTATTGAATTAAGCTAATTGATCTGATGACATGAACCTAATGATAGCCTGATAAATGAAATTTTGAAATTATATTAGGCTTACTTATTGAGTGTGAGCTCATAAAATTCTCATAATGTTTTTCAGAGCCTCAGGAATGAAGATGGATAATTGAGATAGAAGGAGTTTTCCATTAAGAAGACTTAGTTTTATCATTTTGATTTAGTTCAAATTTTTTGTAGGGCAGATAGCCCAAGACCCATAATTCTGGTTTGTAACAAATTATGGATATGGAATTTGATTTATATTGATTTATGTGATAAGTGCAAGACGCCTTGCATGCCTGGCATGCGGCGGGTTGTCACCCTAGCTCAAATTTTTGGGTCTGGGGCGTGACAGCTTTAGTGGTATCAGAGCGAAGTTATGACATTAGGGACATATACATGATGACACTTTAGGCAAAACACTAGAGTGACATAGAGACAAATTATAAATTTAAAGGAATCTCAGAAATTATGCTTTGAAAGCCTAACAAATAATGTTTACAGTGATATTAATTACAACTAATTTATCAAGAAATAAGAATGGCAAGTCGCACTAGAAGTCGACAAATAATGAGAGTTCCCAGGTTGGTAATGCTTGCCAACCGGGAGATCTAGAAGCCACTGTAGCTGTTGCCCCTGCCAATGCAGTTGGGACTGATCAGCAGCAACTCCAGACCGAGATGCTTCAGGTTCTCTCGGGTATGGCACAGTTGATACAAACTTGCAGCACTAGATTCTGCAGGCTTAGTCCGCTCAGCCTGAGTTCAGTTTTATGGGTGGTCATAATCACCTAGCCTCAGTGTTCATATCAGCGATGCAGGCTGGAAAGTATTTGATGAGTGGTGGTCAAGGATTTCTTGCTGTAGTCAAGGACCTTTAGCAAGAAGAGATCAAGTTGGAGGATATTCCCATAGTTCGAGAATTTCCAGATGTCTTCCCTGAGGAATTGACTAATTTACCTCCTGATCGGGAAGTCGAGTTCTCTATTGATCTAGTTCCTGGAACTGGGCCTATATCAAAGGCCCCTTATCGTATGGCCCCGGCAGAGCTAAAAGAACTGAAGGATCAACTGCAAGAGCTCCTTGACCGAGGATTTATTAGACCCAGTGCTTCTCCTTGGGGTGCTCCAGTCCTATTTGTTAAAAAGAAGGATGGCAGTCTCCGACTCTGCATTGATTATCGGGGAATCAATAAAGTAACAGTGCGAAATAAGTATCCTTTGCCAAGGATTGACGACTTGTTTGATCAACTTCAAGGAGCCCGGATATTCTCAAAGATTGATCTTAGGTCCGGGTACCATCAGCTTAAAGTCAAAGAAGGAGATGTACCAAAGACAGCATTTAGAACCAGATATGGCCACTATGAGTTCTTGGTGATGCCGTTTGAGTTAACTAATGCCCCAGCAGCATCATGGACTTAATGAACAGAATTTTTTAAACCATATCTGGATCAGTTTGTGGTGGTTTTCATTGATGATATTCTGATATATTCCAAGAGCCATAAGGAGCATGAGGACCACCTGAGAATTGTGCTACAGATTCTGCAAGAGAAGAAGATTTATGCCAAGCTGAAGAAGTGTGAATTTTGGTTGGATCAAGTATCTTTCTTGGGTCATATAATCTCTAAAGATGGTGTATCTGTGGACCCGAAAAAGATTGAGGCTATCACTAACTGGAGCCGACCTACCAATGTGGCAGAAATCAGAAGCTTCTTGGGATTGGCCGGGTATTACCGAAAATTTGTGGAGAATTTTTCTCGCATTGCTCTACCCCTAACTCGCTTGACCCAAAAGCGAGTGAAGTTTGACTGGACAGTGGAGTGTGAGGAAAGTTTCTAGGAGTTAAAGCAGCGCCTGGTGTCAGCTCCCATTCTTGTTCTTCCAACGGGATCTGAAGGTTTCACTATATACACTGATGCCTCTCGAAAAGGATTGGGATGTGTTTTGATGCAGAATGAAAGAGTGATAGCTTATGCCTCCAGACAACTGAAACCTTATGAGCAAAATTATCCTACTCATGACTTGGAATTGGCTGCTGTGGTTTTGCTCTTAAGATTTGGTGGCATTATTTATATGGAGTGTCGTGTGATGTGTATACAGATCATAAGAGTTTAAAATACATTTTCACACAGAAGGAGCTGAATTTAAAGGCAAGAAGAGGGAGATTGCTCAGTATGTGGCCAAGTGCTTGGTGTGTCAGCAAGTGAAAGCTGAGCATCAAAGGCCTGCAGGACCTCTTCAGTCTTTGATGATTCCACAGTGGAAATGGGAAAAAGATTACAATGGACTTTGTGACTGGTCTGCCCAAAACTCCTAAGAGCAACGATGCAGTTTGGGTCATTGTGGACAGACTAACAAAATCAGCTCATTTCCTACCTTTCAGAGTTGGGGTCTCTAGTGAAAGATTGGCTAATTTGTATATTGAACAGATCGTGAGACTCCATGGTGTTCCGGTATCTATTGTATCAGATAGAGATACCAGGTTTGTGTCCCAGTTTTGGAAGAGCCTTCATAAGGCCATGGGAACCAAACTAAACTTCAGTACAACCTATCATCCCCAGTTAGATGGACAATCAGAGAGGACCATACAGATTCTGGAGGACATGTTGCGAGCCTGTGTGATGGACTTGGGTGGAGCTTGGGATAACCACTACCTTTGGTGGAGTTTGCATATAATAATAGTTACCAAGCCAGCATCCAGATGGCTCCATTTGAAGCTCTGTATGGTAGGAGGTGCAGATCTCCTATATGTTGGGATGACGTGGGGGAAAGGAGTTGCTAGGCCCTGAGCTGATTCAGCAAACAGTAGATAAGGTGCATTTGATCAGGGAGCATCTTCGTACAGCTCAGAGCAGGCAAAAGAGTTATGCTGATGTCAGAAGAAGGGAATTGGAATTCCAGGTTGGGGATCATGTCTTCTTAAAGGTATCACCAACCAAAGTTGTGATGAGATTTGGGATTAAAGAAAGCTGAGTCCACGTTATATTGGACCTTTTGAGATCTTGAGCAGAGTTGGAGAGGTTGCTTACAGCCTGGCACTGCCTCCGATTCTATCTGGGGTACACAATGTTTTTCATGTATCTATGCTGAGGAAGTATATCTCTGACCCCAGCCTGTCATAGCATATGAGCCTATACAGTTGAAGAAAGATTTATCATATGAAGAGCATCCTTTGCGTATAGTAGACCGCAAAGATCAAGTTCTAAGACGGCGTACCATTCCCTATGTCAAGGTGCAATGGAATAATCATTCTGAAAGAGAGGCTACTTGGGAACTGGAAGAAGAAATGAAAGAAAAGTATCAACGACTATTTGTATCTTAAAATAGTTAATGATTGAAAAACTGTTAGCTTTAGTTGATTGATAGTCCTTGGGACAGAAATTTGAACCTTTATTTATATAATAAAAGTTATCAATTTCGAGGCCGAAATTTTTATAAGGAGGGGAGAATGTAATCCCCTAGATTTCTCAACTGCTCGTGAGAGTTATCACGAGGTCAGATGATAGACTCCAGATATTTGAATTCCAGTATATCTTGATTGCTCGTGAGAATTATCACTTGATCAGATGATATGATAGACTCTAGATATTTAAAATTTCAAGTATCTAATTACAGAGTCCCTTGATTTGGGGACTCTGCAATGCCTATAAAAGATGGGTAAATCCTCCTTCCCACCATACGTGGGTGCCCCCTTCTCATCATCTCCTCGTGCGGACTTCTTCCTCAGCGTGCCTGTCTCTGGTAAGTCCCCTATCCATGCATGAGAGAGAAGGATTGAGAGAGAGAGAAAGTTAAAAAAAAAAAGAAACGAAGAAGGGAGGAGCCGGGTTACAGAACCCCTTCCCTTCTCCATGACAGTGGTTCAGGCCCGGCGGCGTGCTTGCCGCCTCGCCGGGCCTGATTCCCGGCCGACGACCCCACCGGCACCGGGGCGGCGTCCGGTGGGGTGCCGGAGAACAAAGAGAGAGAGAGGAGAGCGGCGGAGGGAGGAAGACGCGTGAATAGAATCCGACCGGCGGTCCACTCTTGGTTCGGGCCCGGCGGCGTGCTCGTCGCCTCGCCGGGCCTGGGCCTTGGTCGAAGACCTCCACCGGCGCCGGGCGTGCGTCCGGTGGAGGTCCGGTCGGCCATAGTGGCCGGCCGTGCCGCCGGCGTCATCCGTAATCCGCGGGTGATTAAGAGAAAAGGAGGAAATTAAAGGGAAGGAGGAGAGGGGAGGCCGGCCACGGCGGTGGCCGGACCGCCCCGGATTGGGCCGGCAAAGCCGCCAGCGTGATTTCGAGCCGCCGCAAGGGAATAGAGAGAAGATGGAAATTGATACAAATTGAGGAGAGAGAGGGAGTGGGAGAGGCTGGCCGCGGCGGCGGCCGGCCACGGTCCGGCCAACGGCAGCCGGACCGCCTTCAATTTGGCCGGCGGCGGCCCTGGCCGCCGGCGCAAAGCTCGGCTCCTCTGTTTCGTTTGAAACAGAGGAGCTGGTTAAAAAGTAACGGGCTGATTGGGCCGCTTGATTGTTGGGCCTTGTTGGGCCGTTTCTGAGCCCAGTTTGAGCCACGTTTTGGGCCCTATAATGGGCCGAGATTGGAAAAATAAATATATGGCCCGAATCAGGATTTATTCTAGTTTCTGGGAATAATTTTATTTCCCTATTTAGGTGTATACATTGAGAGATATTCAAGCCCAAAGTTGGGCCCGTGAAGTGGTTTGGGTAGAGTTTAAGAATTATTTTATAATTCAGATTTTAGAATTTAATAATGGAAAATGATTCTGTAGGTGCCCAGGAGTCCAATTAGCTGGGTTATCAAGTGAAATTCGTGTACTGTGGTAAGTAAGTCAAGTATTATAATTTTATTAATTATTTAATTTGTGAACTGTGAAATTTCAGTTAAATATATTATGCTAATTTGGCAAAATCATGTTATTACTATGATAATATGTAATCATGATAATGACAGTAAAACTTTATGTATCACCGCGGTTCTCACATGACAGATGACAGATGACAGACTCTGGTACCAGGACCCTTCCTCTTAGGGGATGTTTAAGAGGGCCACACATTATCATATGACAGATGACAGATGACAGACACTGGTACCAGAACCCTTCCTCTTAGGATGTTTAAGAGGGCTACACATGATGTGTACATGACAGATGACAGATGACAGACACTGGTACCAGAACCCTTCCTCTTAGGGATGTTTAAGAGGGCTACACATGATGTGTACATGACAGATGATAGATGACAGACACTGGTACCAGGACCCTTCCTCTTAGGGGATGTTTAAGAGGGCTACACATGATGTGTACATGACAGATGACAGATGACAGACACTGGTACCAGAACCCTTCCTCTTAGGGGATGTTTAAGAGGGCTACACATGATGTGTACATGACAGATGACAGATGACAGACACTGGTACCAGGACCCTTCCTCTTAGGGGATGTTTAAGAGGGCTACACATGATATGTAATGTAGAGATACATAATAATGACAGTATAAACAATGTAATTGTTATTGAATTAAGCTAATTGATCTGATGACATGAACCTAATGATAGCCTGATAAATGAAATTTGAAATTATATTAGGCTTACTTATTAAGTGTGAGCTCACAAAATTCTCATAATGTTTTTTCAGAGCCTCAGGAATGAAGATGGATAATTGAGATAGAAGGAGTTTTCCATTAAGAAGACTTAGTTTTATCATTTTGATTTAGTTCAAATTTATTTGTAGGGCAGATAGCCCAAGACCCATAATTCTGGTTTGTAACAAATTAGGATATGGAATTGATTTATATTGATTTATGTGATAAGTGCAAGACGCCTTGCATGCCTGGCATGCGGCGGGTTGTCACCCTAGCTCAAATTTTTGGATCTGGGGCGTGACAGTGTATATAGAAATTCCCTTTCATCACCATATGATTCTCTCTTTCTTTTTTTTTTATTTATCTGTTTTATATTTACCATCACACGATGCTTAGGTGAAAATTAAGATCGTTGTCAAAAAAAAAGTAAATAAAAATCAAATGAAATAGTTCCTAATTCCGTCCAAAAGGCATAACCTCAAGAAATATTACTGTTCACAATGTGAATTGAAAGAAAATATTGCTTGCCTTCAACTTTTAAAATATAGAAGAATCCAGTGGTGTGCCGCCATCTCTGACACTACTAATTAATTTCCAATTTTATTCTTCAATAAATAAATTTTATAAAGAAGTTGATCAATTTTTATTGACCAATCTATCGATATTCTTTTGCTTCAAGAAAAAAAAAAAAGTTAGAAAAAGATAAGGTGCATTCTCAAATTATTATTTACCTATTAAATTAATTTTTTATAAATTTTAATAACATATTTTTTTATCTTTCTCGAATATATTTTTATTGCAATTATTTCTTTCATTAATATTTTTTGATTCTTTTCATTCACCTATTTTTTACTCTCGATGCATTTTAAAAAAAAAGATAAAAAAATAATATTTATTAAAATTCTATAATTGAAATGAAAAAATCTTTTTATAATATAATTGATGTTTTATAAACTGATATAATAATTTTACTTAATTAATAAATAATATATAATAATTAATTTTTATTAAAAAAATAAAATTTATATATTATTAATGTATATATCGAAAGTATGACTTAAAATATAATTTGATAAGAAAATTTGAACTTTAATCATACAAAAATAGTATATAATTAGTATACAAGGCAAGATTGATAGTATAAAGATATTATGAAAAAATAATTAAATTTTAGCAACTATCCAATAAAGTTATAATGTAAAAGAATATTGTCAAAGCTACTTTTCAATATAAAAGAATATGATTAGATTTTTTCTTATTTAAGAATTGCTCAGTAACATTTGCTTAAAAAAATATAAATTTTTAATTAACTTTGATACCTCCAAAGAATAGGAATTTCTTCAAATCTATTACACAAAAGTCAAAGAATTACAAGAGAAAGGAGGCCAAGCAAAAAGCTCACGATCACCGTTGAACAGAAGATTATAAAATAACTTCCCTTCTTGACACAAAATCTGAAGATCTAGCAGAAATTAATACAACGATCTCTGAAGCTCTTTCTATTCATCAACCGATTTTGAAGTACAAAGATTTTTCTCAACAATGAAAAAGAGTGTAGAATCTTATAAAAGACTGCAAATAATGAGCAATTCTATCGCAGGAAAATTGCTGAAATATTTGACTTCTCGGATGATATGTCCAGAGGACGTGAAGATTAAAATCAAATTCATTGTCATCTTTCATCATAACTTCGAATATGCTTTGGTTGCTGGAAGCATGTTTCAGGAAGTGCTGAGTAGCCAATTTCTAGCCATTTTCTTCTGAACCACATCAATGACTTTTTCAAATCTGTTTTTCTTGGCATTCAACAGCTGGAGGTGCCAAATCAATAAGGGCTCGGCTAGAAGATTGGATGAAACATGAGGAGCAGCTGCTGGTAAAACGATCACCCCTGACAGCAATCATTATCACGACCATTGATGCGTTTCTCTCGGAAGATATCCAAATTTCAGACCTTGATGTTGCGCTAGCATCGTATTTTCTTACAAATATCCAGGATCTTTAGTTAACAATACAACATGATATAGCGCTATTAAAGCCTTGCCCCTTGTTAGTGAATAACTAGATGCCTGGCTGACTAAAAGAAGAGTAAAGATGGTAGAAAAAGATCTTTCCTAGGATTGGAACTGATCATAGGAACATTACTCCTCTCAACTGAGAAACCAAACAGCTAGAGAAGCATCGGTATGGTAAAAGCATACATCGAAAAAGACTTGCTAGAAATGCATGATATTAGAATCTGAAAATTAGCTAAAATAGATATGGATTAAAACCAAGCAATATTGGCATAACTAGAGTGGAATATTGTTATATTTTATTCAATGTAGAATAACAGATCTGAACTCCTACCAGATGCAGATGTCAAAAATTTAGCATACTACACATAACAACACATAATCCGCTGGTTAAACAAAAAGTCTAGTTGCTGACATTACGTGGGGGTCTCTGCTTCAGCTCCACTTGCTCCAACCTCAAAAACATGGATTCAACATGGTGATTGGGACAAGTCATTGATCTTCTTTCTGTCAGCATCAAGTGGAATTCACCATGCTATCAGAAACAAAGTATTTGAATTAGTCTAAATACATCACAGAGAAAACTTGATGGTAACAGCAAATGCCAACCCCTATAAATCATAAATCTAGAGGTGAAAAAGTTGTTTGTATCACTGATATAGAGAACATGAAACTAAATCTTGTTTTATCAGAGATCCAGATAGATTCTGCTCTTTTTCTTTTCCCCAGGGCTGATCTAGCCTAGTCTTGCTTAGTCAAAACAATGTGGTATAGTCTTGATCGCATGAAGTTATGTATGCAGTTAAACCATTAAAATCAAATGAGCTATACACAGCTAGTTACCCACCACAGGAATCACCTTTAATTCCAATAATTTCCACTCACAATCTGGAACGTTCAACTTCCAAATTTGTTTAATTCATGATTCCGAATTTTAATGAATCGATAACAATCAAAACAGTTGTCACTCCTTTCATTGGATGGTAGCAACTTAGTAGGATTTAGGCGTGTGTGTATATCATCTGTCCTCAACTGACCAATCAGTTTGATGGTTTTGAGTCCTGAAACAGGAGATTCCAGAACCTATATAGCACTTGCCTTCTCCACAGTCAAGAAAACCAAAAATCTCTAGTTAATGCTACAAGAACTACATAAACATGTGCAATTAACAGAGTATAAATAGTAAAGAAATCAGCTGTTAGCTTAAGCTAATTAGTCAGCCATTGCTTTATAAGAAACACTGGAATAATTTGGTGACAATATTGAATGAAAAGGCTAGTATACCACATGAATGGGCAACTATGGCTCCAGGGTTTGGTGGTGTCTGGCATGTTCCATTTCCACTGATCTCGGCAACACTCATATGCCAAAATGTCAATGAATCTTGTGTACTTATGTAATCATATAATATAATTATGAGAAAGAAAATGGCGAGCACAATTTTATTGTTCAACAAGCTGGCATTTGAACCTTCAGATTCACTGAAGCAGATTCTTTAGTGACATAGGCAGATAATGGCAAAATATAATTTAGAAAGGAGTGCATTATTAATAAAGAACTCCCGATAATCATCCATAATATACTGAAAATGTTTAAAAATAGAAAACAACAGAAACTATGATCTTGATTAAGTCAATATCAGCACATCTATTCCACAAGGTATGGTGAGTAGGTTGACATAGACAGTAGGATATAGCTCATTAGGTAGGTTTCAAAATTGTCAATCCTTGAGTAAACAGATTCCAAGAATTAACTAATGGTGAGAATTTGATCTTGATTTCTATATAAAAGCTTTCTAGATTGCTTCAAACTCACAATTTTCTCTCCAACAACTACTCAAAATCCCAAGGATTTCGCACCAGAGGCAACAATAATTTTGGGTAGGGCAAGTTAGTATTAGTTCACACAACCTTAGTACCCTTGGGAATAAATTGGTGTACCATAGGCATGACAGTGATCTAATTCTTAAAAAAGAAATATCACAAGTTTCTTGATGATAACAATGATAAATGAGGTTGTAAGCATGCATCAATATAGATTACAATAAACAACAGTTATTTTTCCTTTTCTGATAGAAAATACTGGCAGATAAAGATATGCTTGTCATGTTTTCCAACATACAATAAATGAAGTTTTTAGAAATGATGATGGCAAGGGGGGGCACATTTCTTGCACCTGTATGAATTGTATAGAAGACATGAGATCAACTTCTCGATTCTCTGTTGGTGTCTATGGATTGATCACAAATCGAAAGATGGGTAGATCACTTATATGCCTTAAGCTTATTAAACCCAATTCAGTTAATATCAATCCCGTAACATTTTCTTAATCTTTGTTATGGTCATTGCGGCTATTGAAGCAACTATTGGGCTAGCTATTGTTTCATCAATCCAGCATAATAGCAATTCAACTCGTATCAGTCAATTGAATTTGCTAAATAATTAGTTATGATCACAAGATACATAATGATGTGGCTGATCCAACGCCGTTAGAGAACCGTGAAGGAAGAAAACCGATGGAGCCCCCTTTGGCCTTCAAAGGACCCTTCGGCCACGGTAACATTTATGGCCTCAAAGCCACGCGCATACAATTGCTCTAAGCTCCAAGGCTGACAGCTCCAAGGCCGAGAGCTCCATGGCCGAGAGCTCCATGGTCGAGAGCTCTATGGCCGAGAGCTCCAAGGCCGATAGCTCCAAGGCCGAGAGCTCCATGGCCGAGAGCTCCAAGGCCGACAGCTCCATGGCCGACAGCTCCATGGCCGACGCCTCGAAGGCCGACGCCTCTAAGGCCGACAGCTCCATGGCCAACAGCTCCAAGGCTGACAGCTCCATGGCCGACAGCTCCATGGCCGACAGCTCCAAGGCCGACAGCTCCATGGCCGACACCTCCATGGCCGACACCTCCAAGGCCGACGCCTCCAAGGCCGACGCCTCCATGGCCGACAGCTCCATGACCGACAGCTCCATGGCCGAGAGCTCCATGGCCGACAGCTCCATGGCCGACAGCTCCAAGGCCGACAGCTCCATGGCCGACGCCTCCAAGCCGACAGCTCCACGGCCGACAGCTCCAAGACCGACGCCTCCAAGGCCGACAGCTCCATGGCCGACACCTCCATGGCCGACGCCTCCAAGGCCGACGCCTCCATGGCCGATAGCTCCAAGGCCGACACCTCCAAGGCCGATAGCTCCAAGGTCAATACCTCCATGGCCGATGCCTCCATGGCCGATAGCTCCAAGGCCGACACCTCCATGGCCGACAGCTCCAAGGCCGACAGCTCCATGGCCGACAGCTCCAAGCTGCCAAGCTCCCTCGCCGTTAACAGTGCCATGCAAGTGAACAGAGCCTTGTACGTGAACAATGCCATG
This sequence comes from Calamus simplicifolius, assembly GCA_900491605.1. Classification (NCBI taxonomy): domain Eukaryota; kingdom Viridiplantae; phylum Streptophyta; class Magnoliopsida; order Arecales; family Arecaceae; genus Calamus; species Calamus simplicifolius. The sequence goes on along the minus strand of UESW01001446.1, from coordinate 126,158 downwards.
CAAGCTCATCCAAGGGCATGAGCAGGGCCACGCAAGCACTCCATACTCAACACTTTACGAGGGACAGTTGGCTTCAACTCAACATCATCCTTCTCCCCCCAATGGCTGTACCTTGGGACCCACACGACTAACCTTATCACCCATTCACGCAGAGCTTCCACGTGGCCCGTCAACCCGTTCTCTTTTGCCAAGATCACGGGCGGTTACTGCTATATTATGGACCATTGCCGATACTTATGGCACACGTTTAGCAGCTGTAGCCGATCTTAACAGAAGATATGATTCGGCTGTTATGGACGAAGGGTAAGAGGGACCCCGAACAGGTATATAAAGAGCCCGATCCCAACGAGGGAAGGGGGCTCAATCTCTGCTCTTTCATTAAAAAATTTCTGTTCTCTAGATCGCTGACTTGAGCGTCGGAGGGTCCCCATCGGAACCACCGGTCCAGGACTTTTCTTGCAGGTTTCCGACTGAAGGAGGCGGTCCCTATCATTCCTCTGAAGGCCAACGAAGCATTTCTGTCGCTTGACGCTCCGCAAAAGTGATTTGGCGGCAACAGATTGACGCGCCAGAAAGGGGGATGTGCTGAAGGAAAGAGAGCTCTGTCTCCCTGACCTATAAGTCTTTGTCCCCTCTAAGATAGCCATGGTGGTGACGCGCATGCCGAAGGTCCTCACTAATCATGCCGGGGGGCATCCGCATAGACCTGAGCAGCAAAGGTCCACTCTCTCTCTATGCTCCTCCCTCACCACCAACCTCAGCTGCTCTAATTAACCAGCTGACCATCCTCAATCAACAAGTTCAAGCCTTAAATGCAGCAGTTCATGAGTTGCAAAGTAACGCCCGTCTGCCACTCAGCAGCCCCGAGGCTCCATGAAGGCCCAAGACTCCAATACAGCCTCCAAATCACGGCAGCCCCAGTTTCCTCCACGGCAGCCTCCGGATCCCACGACGACCTCTTCCTCCACGACGGCCCTTCACAGCGGCTTCTGGATCCCACGACGGCCCCTCATAGCGGCCTCTCATCCTTAACGGTCAAGCCCCTCATAGCGGCCCCCGAGATCCCACGGCGTCCCGAGAATCCCACGGCGTCCCGAGAATCCCACGGCGGCCCTAGATCATGGCGGCCCCAGTTTCCTCCACGGCGGCTCCCAAGTCCATGGCGGCCCCCGGCCTCCACGGCGGCTCCCAGCCTCTCTCTCTCGACGGCCCGAGGCTCCACAGCGGCCCCCGATGTTCACAGAGGCCACAGGTCCTCCACAACAGCCGCATTCCCCAACAGCCACGATGGCCCAAGACTTCACAGCGGCCTCACTCTCTAGGCAACCCCTGGCCTCTCCCCGCAGTGACCAAACGAGTGCCAGTTTCGCAATTGCAAGGATAAGGCTCCCAGCCGTCTCACTCAACTCCTTTTCCCCCCAACTCTTGCTTCCACCTTGGCTGGGTAAGGTTTACATGCACGTAATATATTCACATAATTGAAGGAAGGTGGATTGCATGCACGAGGTTGTGTGCACGCGATGAAAGTCTATGCTATGGATGCTGCAATGATCGTCTTCCAAAGCTATGCTCGTACCGACTCCTCCCACGGACATCGCCAGCTGTGGCCACCATCCCGGCCACGGTCGTTGTTAGGGTTTAGACCTTGATGAATAGCAATGGGATTCCCTGTTGAACAAGGATTTCTAATCCTGTTAGGTTTAGACCTTGATGAATAACAATGGGATTCCTTGTTGAACAAGGATTTCTAATCCTATTAGGTTTAGACCTTGATGAATAACAATGGGATTCCCTATTGAACAAGGATTTCTAATCCTGTTAGGTTTAGACTTTGATGAAAGGAGGAAGATGGGGAGGAGAAAGAAAGGGCTGCCGCCCTATGTTGAGAGAAGGGAATTTTTGGGAGAAAAGAATCTGTTCTCTATTCCATCCAAACCCTAGAGACTAGGTTTAAATACATCCACGAAGTGGGCCAGGCCCAGACTCAACAAAAAACTCCCATGGACTAAACCAATGAGATTAATAATCCCCAAGCCCGTGTACACCCGTGACTTGATTTAATCTCAACCCTTGGACTCAAACCCAGCCCAATACAAGTTAGCCCACCTGGGCCTTGATAGCACCACACCAGGCCCAACAATCTCCACCTTGGTGCTTTCAAGGCCTCAGCACGTCCACTGTGTCCATCAGCTTTAACAACGAAATACACTTTTGAAAACTGTCCCGTGGAAGAACCTTAGTCAGTGCATCTGCTGGATTTTCTTTGGTGTATACCTTCACCAGCTCCACCTCACCATCTTCCACCAGCTCTCTGATCCTGTGGTATCTGAGGTCAATGTGCTTTGTCCTGGCATGATAGACTGCATTCTGCGCAACCATCAGAGCACTCTGGCTGTCACTATGCACCTGGACAACCTTCTGATCAAGTCTCATCTCCAGCATCAAGCCCTTCAGCCAAAGAGCTTCCTTTGCTGCCTCTGTGATACCTATGTATTCTGCCTCCGTGGTAGATAAGGCTGTGATGGGCTGCAGACATGATCTCCACGATACTGGACCACCAAACAGGCTGAACACAAAGCCTGATGTGGATCTCCTAGTGTCCACATCTCCACCAAAGTCTGCATCCACATACCCATATAACTGCCCACGAGCCTCCTTGGATAAGTTGGATCTCTCAGCACCTTCTTGCTGTCCATAGCAAATACCAACCCCAACTGTACCTACCAAGTACCTGAAGATTCCCTTTAGTGCTCGCCAGTGCTCCCTGCCAGGCTGCGCCATGAACCTGCTCACCTGGCTCACTGCATGGGCTATGTCTGGCCTACAACATACCATGGCATACATAAGGCTCCCAACACCAGAAGCATATGGTACCTTCTCCATCTCCTGAGCCTCCACCTCAGTCTGTGGTGACATGGTCTTCGATAAGGAAAAATGTGCTGCCAAAGGTAGTGCTGTCGGTTTGGCATCCTTCATCCCATATCGCTCCAGAATCCTTTTAATGTAGCCACCCTGACTCAGATGCAGCACACCCTTGGATCTATCTGATGATTTCCATCTCTAGGATCTTCCTGGCTGGCCCCAGATTCTTCATCTCAAACTCCCGAGACAAAGCTATCTTCAGTTCCTGTACAGCCTTCTCACTCTTGCATGCTATCAGCATGTCATCTACATACAAGAGTAAGTACATCCTAGACCATCATCCAGAGATTTAACATACACACAAGAATCATACTCACACCTGGAAAGTCCAATGCTCCTAACATAAGTGTCAAATCTCTTGTACCACTGCCTTGGCGACTGCTTCAGCCCATACAGAGATTTCTTCAGCAAACAGACTTTCCCATCTGATCTTGGTTCTCTAAACCCTGGTGGCTGCTCCATGTAGATGCTCTCCTCCAAATGACCATGGAGGAATGCTGTCTTCACATCCATCTGCTCCAGCTCCAAGTCCTGAGCTGCTACAATACTCAATAATAGTCTGATGGAAGTGTGCCTGACAACTGGAGAAAATATCTCACCATAATCGATGCCTTCTTTCTGAGAGTATCCTTTGGCCACTAGTCTTGCCTTATACCTGATACCCTCTTGTTCTGAAGCTCCTTCCTTGCGCTGATAAACCCATTTACAACCAATGGGTTTCTTTCCTTGTGGCAGCTGGACCACCTGCCACGTATTATTGCTGTGAAGAGACTGCATTTCCTCTGCCATAGCATGGATCCACCTATCTCTATCCTGACTTTTCATAGCCTCCTCATAGGTGAAAGGGTCTCCATTCGCTGTCACCAGGGCATATGACAACGAATCCTCAAAGCCGTATCGAACTGGTGGTCGCACGTTCCTCCTGGGCCTTTGCTGTGCGATCCCAGTATCAGTTCCCTGTCCAGCTGCATCCTGCTGAACTCCCTGGCTTCTACCCCCTCTGTCAGTCCTCTCCACCTGAATCTCAAATCCTCCTAGTCCACTAGCAAATGGCACAACTGTATAGGAGGTTGTCTGACTAGTGTTACCGTGTTCTACCTCCTGTAGTCCCTGCTGTGCATCCATGCCACTTCTGTTCTGGAGGATTGAGCTCTCATCAAAGGTTACATCTCTGCTGATGACAACCTTCTTCTCCAAGGGGTCCCATAGCCGATACCCCTTGACTCCTCGCGGGTAGCCTAGGAACACCATCTTCTTAGACCTGGCATCCAACTTACTCCGCTCCCCAGCTCCAACATGCACATATGCTGTGCATCCAAACACCCTTAGATGGTTTAGGCTTGTCTTCCTTCCAGACCATATCTCCTCTGGAATGTCTCCATCTAACCTAGTGTGCGGTGACCGATTGACCAAGTAGCTAGCTGCATCTACTGCGTCAACCCAGAACATCTTTGGAAGCCCTGCCTGCAGCCTTAAGCATCTTGCCTTTTCCAATAATGTTCTGTTCATCCTCTCAGCCACCCCATTCTGTTGAGGAGTTCCCATCACCGAGAAGTGCCTTCTGATGCCCCACTCCTCACAAAAAATCTGGAACTCCCTGCTGATGTATTCCCCGCCATTATCAGACCTCAGACACTTCACACTTTTACCCTGCTCCTTCTCCACCTCAGCCTTCCAGATTTTGAACTTGGTGAAGACCTCTGATTTTTCCTTCATAAAGTAGATCCACAGCTTCCTTGAGAAATCATCTATCAGGGTCATAAAGTATCTGGCCCCATTCCTTGCAGAAACTGGGGCTGGTCCCCAGACATCTGTGTGTACTAACTCCAGGGGTTCAGCACTCCTAGCTGTGCTGACTGAGAACTGTACTCTCCTCTGCTTTCCCATCTGACAAGGCTCACAGATCTCCATATCTCCGCTACTCAAGTCTGGAAGCAGACCTCTCTTGCTCAGTTCTTTCATCCCCTTGTCTCCCATGTGGCCCAGGCGGTAATGCCACATCCTGTACACATCCCGGGGATCTTGCTCCACAGCTGCCACCTCAGATTTCACAGTCATCACAGAGCCCTCCATCTTGTATAGATTATTTTCCAGCCTCCTCCCTCTCATCACCACCATGGCTCCATTGGGATGTTCAGAACTCCACTCCTGGCACGACTGCTGAAGCTGTATCCAGTCCGCTCCAAGTACCCCAGTGATACCAGATTCTTCTTGAGTTCTGGAACATGCTTCACACTGGTAAGAGTGCGCACCATACCATCAAACATCCTCACCCTCACTGTGCCAATACCTGCCACCTTGCAAGGGTGATTATCTCCAAGAGTCACATTCCCCTCCTCAACCTCTGTGTAAGTACTGAACCACGACCGGTTGGGAGTGTAATGATGAGAACAGGCTGAATCCAAGGTCCACATCTCTGTGCTGTGCCTGTGATTATCTGATACAACCAAGAGATCATCCTCCACCTCCTGATCTGCAACTGTACTCACAGACTCAGATCCTCCTTTTTCTCCCTTCTGATTTTTCCACTTAGGACAATTCTTCTTAAAATGTCCTACCTCTCCACACTTATAGCACTTCAGCTCTCTCTTGCCTTTCCTGGACTTTGATCGTCCTCCAGACTTACTTCTGTCCCTGCCCCTACCTCTGCCTGTCCTTTCCCCAACTGATAGACCCTCCTGGGGAACAGCTTTCTTGGTCATCTTCTCCCTCTGCTCATTCGTTCGAAGCACCGAGACAATATCTTCATAAATTAATGTCTCCTTCCCATAGAGCAGTGTTGTGACCAATGAGTCATAAGACGTGGGCATTGAACATAAAAGCAGAAGTGCTTTATCTTCTTCCTCCATCTTGACCCCAACATTCAGAAGTTCATTGCTCATCTGGTCGAATATCTGGATGTGACCCAGCACATCTCCACCTTCTGACATCCGAAGGCTGTAGAGACGCTTCTTCAACATCACTTGTTGCACATATTCTTTCCCATATAGAGGGTGTGCAACTTCGTCCAGAGTCCCTTCGGGGTCTTCTCCTCCAGCACTGAATAGAGGACTGAATCCGCCAGACAGCCCCTGATCATTGAACATGTCTTCTTCTCCAATGAAATCCACTGCTTGTCTGTCATCCCATCTGGCCTTTCCTCCAAAGCCAAATCTAAACCCTGCTGCACAAGGAGGTCCTCTACCCGGACTTTCCACATGGAGAAACTTCCCTTCCCATCAAACTTCTCAACCTCTATTTTTATGCTACTCCCCATGGCCAATTTCAAAAATAGCACAAAATAAATTTTATAAAATAGAGAAGTACCTTGACGAGATTCTGTTGAAATTATTTCAACTCCTTGAAGGCCTCCAGATTACTCCTTGAACCTGGCTCTGATACCACTGTTAGGGTTTAGACCTTGATGAATAGCAATGGGATTCCCTGTTGAACAAGGATTTCTAATCCTGTTAGGTTTAGACCTTGATGAATAACAATGGGATTCCCTGTTGAACAAGGATTTCTAATCCTATTAGGTTTAGACCTTGATGAATAACAATGGGATTCCCTATTCAACAAGAACTAGAACTAAGGATTCCTAATCCTATTAGGTTTAGACCTTGATGAATAACAATGGGATTCCCTATTGAACAAGGATTTCTAATCCTGTTAGGTTTAGACCTTGATGAAAGGAGGAAGATGGGGAGGAGAAAGAAGGGCTGCCGCCCTATGTTGAGAGAAGGGAATTTTTGGGAGAAAAGAATCTGTTCTCTATTCCATCCAAACCCTAGAGACTAGGTTTAAATACATCCACGAAGTGGGCCAGGCCCAGACTCAACAAAAACTCCCATGGACTAAACCAATGAGATTAAATAATCCCCAAGCCCGTGTACACCCGTGACTTGATTTAATCTCAACCCTTGGACTCAAACCCAGCCCAATACAAGTTAGCCCACCTGAGCCTTGATAGCACCACACCAGGCCCAACAGTCGTTTGGCCGGATCCACGTATCTCGCATCGGCGAGCGACGACACCTCTGGCTCCCGAGCCCATACGGAAGCGGCAACTAATCTCTTTGATTTTAATGGCAATCTTCTCCTATATCAGAGGATGCTTGTCATAGCATTAGGAAGAACCAATTGGTACACAAAGTTATCAATCACTTCGAAATTCTTCTTCAGTTGAGCCTCCAGTCCGATGTTCAGAAGCTTCTTGATGTCCCAGAACATATCGACATATCTTTAGAATACCATAGAGTTTAAGTCACCAAAAGCCTTGCTAAAGCGTGTCTCGAACTCATCGGAGCCCAAGAGAGTGTCTAGCTCAGCACCGAACTCCACTTTGAAGATCCTTTCTTCGGTGACACCACTTCTCGCCATCCCCTGTAAAGATTCCATCATCAAAAGGATCAGCAGTACAGATCTCACCATGGAAAGGCTTGATCAGCCTTCTGAATTAACTCCCTGTAGAGAAGAAGGAAAAAGAAATGATGTCCACAACATGGAGAATGATCGCTGCAACGCTATGGAGAGAAAAGAGAAGGCGAGCAAGCCTAGTTTCAAAGTCAACTCTAGTAGCTGGAGAGCCCTAAAAATGGCTGCGGTGCAGGATTTCTCCTTAAGGAGCTAAAGATTCAGCAAAGCCAGCTCACCAACCAACTTGATTCCCTGGAGGGCAGACCACCAGTGGGCGAAAGCGTTCAAGCCCGCAGAAGAAAAATAAGGGTGCTGTAAGAGCTAAGTACGCTGCACTTAAGACTTTTTCTTTCATTGATGCTTAAAAATGTCATGTAGGGGAGACCGACTCTGCATTAGCATTCAAGACCAACCTCGCATTGGCGTCTCAAAAGACCAAAGATCGATTCCGTATCGGCAATAAAGACCGGCTCTGCGTCGGCAACAAAGACCGGTTCCGCACCGGCAACTTAAGACCAGCTCCGCATCGGCACAAAAAGATCGGTTCCGCACCGGCACCAAAGACCGGCTCCGCGTCGGCACCAAAGACTGGCTCCGCGTCGGCACTAAAGACCGACTCCGCATCGGCACCAAAGACCGGTTCCGCACCGGCAACTTAAGACCGACTCCGCGTCGGCAAAAAAGACCGGTTTCGCACCGGCAACTTAAGACCGGCTCTGTGTCGGCACAAAAAGACCGGTTCCGCACCGGCACAAAAGACCGGCTCCGCGCCGGCATCAAAGACCGGCTCCGCGTCGGCACTAAAGACCGACTCCGCGTCGGCACTAAAGACCGACTCCGCGTCGGCACCAAAGACCGGTTCCGCACCGACAACTTAAGACCGACTCCGCGTCGGCAAAAAGACCGGTTCCACACCGGCAACTTAAGACCGACTCCGCGTCGGCAAAAAAGACCGGTTCCACACCGGCAACTTAAGACCGGCTCCGCGTCGGCACAAAAGACCGGTTCTGCACCGGCACCAAAGACCGGCTCCGCGTCGGCACCAAAGACCGGCTCCGCGTCGGCACTAAACCGACTCCGCATCGGCACCAAAGACCGGTTCCGCACCGACAACTTAAGACCGACTCCGCGTCAGCAAAAAAACCGGTTCCGCACCGATAACTTAAGACCGCCTCCGCATCGGCACAAAAAGACCGGTTCCGCACCGGCAACTTAAGACCGGCTCCGCGTCGGCACAAAAAGATCAGTTCCGCACCGGCAATTCAAGCCCAGCTTCGCGTCGGCACAGTCAAGCCCGTCTCCGCGTCGGCACCTCCAAGCCCGGCTCCGCATCGGCACACTCAAGCCCGGCTCTGCATCGGCACCTCTAAGCTCGGCTCCGCGTCGGCACACTCAAGCCATAGTCTCCCCTCGACACTCAAGCCCGGCTCCGCGTCGGCAATCCAAGCCCAAGACCTCCTGCGGATTCCATTCCAACTGCCCTTGGATTTCAGCACTGGCCCCCCCTGCCTTCAATCAACACGGTTCCCTGGGGGGCAGGTCATCAACTCTGCAGGAGACCAATTTCTTTAAAGAACTTGGTCCAAGCACCGTCAAGTCACCCTCCGAGGTGAAAAGGCACCTGACGACTCTCAACTCTGGTCACCCTCCGGGGTTAAAGGCTTCCGAGCATGATCGAATCCCAGCGACTCTCGGGTCATCCTCCGGGGCTCAAAAGGCTCTCGACGGCCTCAACTTTGCCTCAGCGGCTTCGTTACAGCCTCAACGACTTTATTTCAGCCTCAACGGCCTCAACTCTGTATCAGCGGCCAACGGCCAATCGGGTAATACCTTTGTTTAAATTACACACTTGCAACATATAACTGAGAAGCCCTAAGACAACTCACAGCTGGGAGAAGCCAACTCCCCAGCTCATAGTTGACGGGCATCCGCTCTCAAGCTCTTAAGCCTGTAATCGACGTCGACATCAAACACGACGCAAAGGCAAACATCTACGAAAAAGGCTCAACGGCTCCCTCTGCCTTAGAAGCATCATTGCGGCCTCACTGGCTCTCTGCCTCCATGGCATGTGGACGGGGACCCACATCCAAACATCATGTCCAAAGTTGAAGACCCAAAGTCAGGTGGGGATCAGCCACTTGGGAGGTAACGCCCCTTTCGCCTTGCTGGGGTGGGCCCGCTTCGTTTCAGGAGCGAGGGGGCATCTGATGTGGCTGATCCAATGCCGTTAGAGAACCGTGAAGGAAGGAAATCGACGGAGCCCCCTTTGGCCTCCAAAGGACCCTTCGGCCACGGTAGCATTTATGGCCTCAAAGCCACGCGCACACAATTACTCTAAGCTCCAAGGCCGACAGCTCCAAGGCCGAGAGCTCCATGGCCGAGAGCTCCAAGGCCGGCAGCTCCAAGGCCGAGAGCTCCAAGGCTGGCAGCTCCATGGCCGACAACTCCATGGCCGACAGCTCCACGGTCGACGCCTCCAAGGCCTACAGCTCCAAGGCCGACAGCTCCATGGCCGACAGCTCCAAGGCCGAGAGCTCCATGGCCGACAGCTCCAAGGCCGAGAGCTCCATGACCAACAGCTCCATGGCCGACAGCCCCAAGGTCGACAGCTCCATGGCCAACACCTCCAAGGCCGACACCTCCATGGCCGACGCCTCCATGGCCGACGCCTCCATGGCCGACAGCTCCATGGCCGATAGCTCCAAGGCCGACAGCTCCATGACCGACAGCTCCAAGGCCGAGAGCTCCATGGCCGACAGCTCCGTGGCCGACAGCTCCAAGGCCGACAGCTTCGTGGCCGATAGCTCCAAGGCCGACAGCTCCATGGCCGACAGCTCCAAGGTCGATAGCTCCACGGCCGACGCCTCCAAGGCCGACAGCTTCACGGTCGACGCCTCCAAGGCCGACAGCTCCATGACCGACAGCTCCAAGGCCGACAGCTCCATGGCCGAGAGCTCCATGGCCGACATCTCCATGGCCGACAGCTCCACGGCCGACGCCTCCAAGGCCGACAGCTCCATGGCCGATAGCTCCAAGGCCGATGCCTCCAAGGCCGATAGCTCCATGGCCGACAGCTCCAAGGCCGACACCTCCATGGCCGACACCTCCAAGGCCGACACCTCTATGGCCGACAGCTCCAAGGCCAACACCTCCATGGCCGACACCTCCATGGCCGACAGCTCCAAGGCCGACACCTCCATGGCCGACAGCTCCAAGGCCGACACCTCCATGGCCGACAGCTCTAAGGCCGTCAGCTCCATGGCCGACAGCTCCAAGCTGCCAAGCTCCCTTGCCGTTAACAGTGCCATGCAAGTGAACAGAGCCTTGTACGTGAACAGTGCCATGCAAGCTCATCCAAGGGCATAAGCAGGGCCACGCAAGCACTCCATACTCAACACTCTACAAGGGATAGTTGGCTTCAACTCAACATCATCCTTCTCCCCCCAACGGCTGTACCTTGGGACCCACACGACTAACCTTATCACCCATTCACGCAGAGCTTCCACGTGGCCCGTCAATCCGTTCTCTTTTGCCAAGATCACGGGCGGTTACTGCTATATTATGGGTCGTTGCCGATACTTATGGTACACGTTTAGCAGCTGTAGCCGATCTTAACAGAAGATATGATTCGGCTGTTATGGACGAAGGGTAAGAAGGACCCCGAACAGGTATATAAAGGGCCCGATCCCAACGAGGGAAGGGGGCTCAATCTCTATTCTTTCATTAAAAAATTATTGTTCTCCATATCGCTGACTTGAGCGTCGGAGGGTCCCCGCCGGAACCATCGGTTCGGAACTTTTCTTGCAAGTTTCCGACTGAAGGAGGCGGTTCCTATCATTCTTCTGAAGGCCAACGAAGCATTTCTGTCGCTTGACGCTCCTCAAAAATGATTTGGCGGCAACACATAACATTATCCGGTGTCAAATGTGTGCTTTCTATCTTTTGAAAAATACCTTGGAGTAGAAAAGTCAGATGATTGGCAATATATACTTTTATTTTTTCAAAAACCCTCTGAGAACAATCTCTCCTTGCACAATATAATGGGAAATTGGTGTCTGACAGGATGTGGTATCACCCTAAGAACATTAACGCAAGACTTGATCCAATTATTAAGGAGCTCCGAAAGAACAAAACCATGAAAATTTAGCAATCGCAGCTCTTTCCTTTCCCCACAGATGAAATGGAGCAAATCCATTATCATGGTGAACCACCATTATATTTTCACTATGGCCCTTACACAAACTCCGGTCCCTCGAATATCAATGCCATCTTACCAAAATTGCAACCTTTTGCCCTTCTCATGATTTGCCGACCGTTACATCACCTATGCCTCGCACCTTCCGAAATCCCCACCAACGCCCCACACCAACTCAAATCACATTCCAAGGTATTATGAATTCAATTAAAGAAGGGGAATATAAGCAGATTTATTAGAATTCAACGAACATCAAAGGTTGCGGATTCATCAAGGTCAACAAAGGGCATAATTCAATGAGGAGGACTTAATTTGTTACCACGAGAAGAGAGGAAGTCCTTCAGTAGTGGAGATGTGATTCAATCGTCACCGTAGGCACGGAAGCGGTAGCGCTCCTCGTAGGGCCCGTCGAAGAAGAGGTCGGCCTCGAACCATTTGGGATAGCGGACGAGGTCTCCGGCGACGAAGCGCATGAAGCGGTCGCCGGATTTCGCGCCCTCCGGGACGACGCGTACTTCGCCGGAGACGATGTAGACCTGCTGGTCGACGTGCCAGTCCCAGGGGAAGCGGCAGCGGCCGGTCTTCCACATCGACCACCGGTCGACGCCCAACTCCTCTAGCCGCTCTTTGGACACCCCGCGCTCCACCCGCACGTTGTACACCTCCTCCAGCGGCCGCTCGAACCGCCCGTAGATCCCATTCGACGGAGGGCATCTGCGCCGGATTCGCGGCAGCATCATAGACGTGGAGAGAGGCCGGAGGGAAGTGGAGAAGCCGATGATGGCCGTGGCCGCCATACGCTCGTTTTTCCGTCAATTTGGTCGGCCGTCCTCTGAAACCCCTTATCCCCCTTCCGCTCGCTCGTATCAACGAACGGAAAAATAAAAAAGTGAACTTGACGTGGCTCGAAATTAGTATGTTTAAGACTTATCATTTAAAATTTAAAATATATTTTTATTCATATATTTTTAAAAATTTATTTTGATTCATAAAATTTTAATTGTTATGATATAATATTTAATTGTTAGAGTATAAACCTTTGCCTTCTAAAAATGTTGCATTCATGAATTTTTCTAACATCATTTGTAGAACAGAATAAATTTTAAAATTTAAAATTTAAAAATATTTTTATTTCAAACAACATAATATCTTTAACATATTTATCATATTATTATTATTATTATTATTATTATTATTATTATTATTTCGGCTGAAAGATGTTATAAATAATTAAAAATAATAGCCTCAGATGGTGCCATAAATAGCAAAAATATAAAAAAAATACTAAGAAAAGATTAAAAGGGGTATTAAACGATGGATTCTACAATGGGATTGAAGCATGCGTTTTGAAATATATATATCTAAAGTATAATACCAGGACCTTTTATCAAGGATCCCAATCCATTTGCTCTCGCTCTTTTCGTGGCTCCTCCTTCTCCTTCTTCACTAGCGTAATACAAGCCAATCCAGATAGATCCAAAAAAATTTTCTTTCTTACTAATAATTACACTAATCTAATACAAATCAACCTAGATAAATTTAAAAAAATAAAATTTACTTAAATACAATAGGTCCAAGATCTTTCTGCTTTCAACTTGCTTCCTACTCTAAAATTCAGAATAATAGACCATAAAAACTACAACCCAATCAACCACTGTTAACTTCTTGCTGCTTTTTTTAACTCTTCCTAGCAACAAGCCAAAGTCTACTTTGATATGGCTATTTTAATTATTATTTACAAAATTAAAGAAGCTATATATATATATAGTTTTTCAAAATCATTATTCGATTCTTTTCAAAATCATTAGTATTTGCAACAAATGAAGTCAGGATTTTTTTTAAAAAAAAAAATTTTGGGTGGAAAAGGAACAAGAGAAGCTAGTGCTCTCCTCTACGACGCCGCCGTTAATGTTAATGGCACGGCGTCTTTAACGTGCACCATATATCTTCAACACAAGAAATACAGCACAAAACCTGTCGAAATTGCGATTCAAAGTTCCATTGCCAGATCTCGTGGCACATAAATCCAGGCTTCTGCCCACAATATTGTTTTTTCTTTTTCTTTTTTTTTTTAATGCCTATATCACTTAACAAATGGGCAGTGGGAAAATCCCATGCCACGTATCCCACACCAGTCCACAGTATTTACACGGAGTATGGATCCCAGGAAGTAAAATGTTTTAAGCTAATAGCAGGAGACTACTGAAAATTAGCAGCTATTAAAAACCATGGGGAGTAATCAGATCTAACTGAATAAACTCCAACAATTCCTGGATCTGCGGCCCAGTAAGCTAAAACCTGACAAATCAAACAGTCACGGATCAAAAAATAAGAGAGCCTTGATACAAGTCTTTTTTTTTTTTTTTTTGAAAAAAAGAGGAGGCATTTATTTTAAGGGACAAACCTTTTGGAGTCAGAATGATGAAGTGGCGACTGAGGTGGCACGTCCTGAAGCTTGAAGTTCCTTCAAAGTACTAGCCAGCCAATCCAAACCCTCGTAGAGGCCATCACCTCTAAGAGCACAAGTCCCTTGGATATGCCATATCCGGTTCCTCAGATCGTAGAGGCCAAGCCCCTCGCACACTTCCATTGGGGTCATTGCACCTTTCTGCATGAAAGGATATTTATGCATCAGATTTCAGAACCGATTCCCTTCTGAGAGTTGGAAGCCCATAAATCGGTGAGATTTTCAACTTGCTTGGGGTCAATGAAAGAAGCTATTCAAAGATGGGTGCATACCAAAGCCCTAACAAGACTTAATCCACGATCAAGTCCATCAATTACCTTCTCTAACTAAATAAACAGTACCTTCCAACAAATCATAAAGTCTACATGATGTCAGGGCCCATGCCTCAATATATATTCTTGGCCAGTGAAGTCACCATATCATAAACAAAAGAGATCTGAAATATCAATGGTCAGCCATGAATTGAAAAGGGACATGCTGCATGGCATGAATCTGTGAATAGAAATTACATCCAAGAAAATCTTATGAATCTCTCTCTCTCTCTCTCTCTCTCTCTGAGAAGTAGGACAAGAGAGTACTGGGCTGATCTTTGAAACAAAACCAGGATTTGTACTGCAGAAATCCCAGAGTAAATTACTCAGGATCAAAATCTTGAGGGATAAACTTATACAAGACTCAAAACCCCGACCAGTGCTTAGGAGCTGGGAATGATAGCTGCTGAGCTAAGTTGGGTCATAACATGCACAAAAATAACATGACATCTCCTTGAAATCTCACTGACATGTGAAAATCACAAACAATAAAAAAAAATTCTCCCGAAGAAATTTTGATTTGTTAGCCTCCCAAATGAAACCGACTCCAAAAGAGGAGTAAACTTACTGGTTATTGTCACTTTGCTCCCATCTGTTTCAGGAGAGAGTCAAAAAAAGGGCAGATTTAATTCGAAACACAAATTTAAAAAAGTGCCAACAAAATCATCTAGATTTTGTTTACAAATACTCAACTCAACTCAACTAAGCCTTTTCCCAGCTACATGGGGTCGGCTACATGAATCTGCTTCCTCCACTTTGCTCTATTCAGGACTAAGTCGACACTCAAATTATAAATAGTTATATCTTTTTAATTATTTCTGTCCATATCAATTTAGGTCTACCTTTACCTCTATCATTACCATATATTGTTAAAAGATCACTCTTTCTAACTGGAGTATTTAAAGGTCTTCATTGTATATGTCCAAACCACCTTAATCAATTTTCTCTCATTTTATGCAACATGTAAAAATATGTAGATGAACTAATTATGAAACGATAAGAATTTTAACTACTAAATATGATGAGCCTAATTTAGGGGGAAATGGAAGCTTTGTGAAGAAAAGGTCTTGTCACATGAGTGATCCTTTTAAATGGTGACCAACACGATAGACTTTGGTCTCCAAGGATGCACATTTACAACAAGAAGGGAGGCTGTAAGAAAAAAGGTTTTGAGAGGCCAAAGGAAAAGCCGATGCAAGAGTAAGGGTACCTTCGTAACGGCAAGTCCTTGAGAAGGCAGTACAGAGATGAAGGATCAAGTCTTGGGAGGAAAAGAAGGTTAGAGTGGAGAAGACCACAAGGCTTATACAGGCCTGAGGATGAGCTGGAGGAGATTAGAGAGCACTGGATGCACCCATTGATGAGGGGATCTAACTGGGAAATCAACTAGTGCCAGAGTTCATCCATGATGCATTGAAAAGGAGATAAATTGTTTCAGCAACACCAGAAGACAAAGAAGATTAGCAATTAAAGGATTTCAATGTTGTACGTTCATTTTCAGAGACCCAGGTAGTTAATTTTCTGAACTGTGGGTCATGGATTGATTTGAAGACCAGGCTTTGCATTTTAAAAGGTCAAGCTCCATGCCTCAAATCATCTGTAAAGATGATTCCTATGATAACCAATCATCCTTTAGAATTAAAAAATGCTAGATGACAAACTACAAAAGCACAAATACATAAAATTTCACTAGTTATATAATGGCCTAAAACTTGCAAGATGTTTGACCAGATATAAAAACTTAGGGACTGCCCTCTGATGTTTTCCTCATGAAAATTGAAAAGTTGCACTTCAGAGGTTAAGAATTCATCAGTGAATCAAGATTCCTCATCAGTACTTCATCTAATGGAAAAATTCCAACTAGAACTTTGAAGGATTGGTCTTTTGATGTTTTCTTCACCAAGATCTGAAAGTTGTACTTTGACAGCTAAAATTCATCAAGAATTGGGACCTTCCACATAAGAGATTCCACTTTTCCACTAAACAGGACCAATAAAACAATAAGTTTACCTTAAATCTTCTCTTCAAATCTAGAATTACAAATCATATGGGAAAGAGTGAGGCTTAAACCTCATTCAGGAATTAGACGGCAACTCTGGAAAAGTCATAGAACCTAAGCGTCACTGGGTAATTTAGTGGAAACCTTTTTGAGGCATACAAAGAGACAATCATAAGAAATTTAAAATACATATGAGGTAGTGGTGAAGGAGTTTTAAAGAAGGAGAAAGATTAAATACCAGGTTTTGAATTGTGGTCAGTTCATCAGTTCATCCTTGCATCAACCTCCAGCCCTTATCTCTTTGTACTAGTCATGAATAAACTACACAATGATGTTGGAAATGATGTGGTGTAGATTGACTGAGTTAGGATTACATTAATTAAATAAAGTTTAGACAAGGATCTAAAAATCAAGTAGGCCCCAAGGAAAAAATAAATGAAATGGTTGCAAGCCAAATGTGAACACAAATACAAATGAAGCCAAACTAAATGCAATGGCCAAGTGATGCAACATAAAAAAACAAATAGATGATGGCATTTACATAGAAAATAGAATGAGACGAACAAAGACGAGATGTGCATACAGAATATTGCATGATTGAAAGATTTAACTGATCAAAAAATGTACAAACCGAAAATACTACAGGTCATGCCACCACATCTAAAACATAAATAGGTCAAAGTTTCAAGAAACATGGAAGACACATGTAAGAGGAGCAAAGCAAAGATCACACTGTTAAGGAGGTTGTACTGGAAAGTTTGAGAAAATTGGTGAATACTATAAAGGTTAAAGGATTTAATACAAGTCGAAACTTACGTGCCCTAGCAATGGCAGTCAAACAAAACCAACTAAGATAGCATGGTCCCAACAGAACTAAAAATGTGGAGTAAGGGGGGAGAAGGATGTTATATTTATCAAAGATCAATGTCTTTAGCTATTGCAGGAAAGACAGCAAATATGGACCCACAAAGTTAACCTAGTCTTAGGAAAAATATTTGCAGGACATAGCGGCATATTGCATGTTTATCTAAACACATCAACTTATGCACATGTATCTAGAAACATCAACCTACATACTTCTAAATTAACCACTTCAAGGAAGCCCTTCTCTAAAACTTTCTGAAGCAAAAAAGCGCCATCTTGATTCAAAATAGTTTGGTCTAGCTTTTTGAACATCTTCTCACTTCATCATTATTTTAAGTAAAATTGCAGCACGCATCAACTGAACAACAAAATTTAAGCAACTATTCAGTCCCTCATTGCTAATGAATTATAAAGAAAACATAAGCAGAATACATGTCCAATCTTCGAAAAAAGAAAAAAGAAAGAAAAAGGTAGGCCTTTGAAATGGTATGAAGCCAGCATGATATATTAGATATTAGGATAGCATGCTGGATTTCTATGCAAATGTTGAATTTATTTTATATAAGCAATACGCTCTTGTGATCTGTGAGTTGCCAGCTTGACTTACCATGTCCTGTTTGTTTGCGAATACCAATATGACACTGTTAAGCATGAAGGGATCATTGATGATGGCCTGATAGAAAATATAAAGTTGTAACCACATAAAAGCAGCCATGAGAAAATTTTTATGCAGCAATAAATGGTCTTAACTAAGAAGGAAACCTGAAACTCTGCTTTGGCTTTCCCAATTCTTTCTCTGTCCAAGGAATCAACTACATAAATCTGCAAGGAAGAAAATGAACAGCAAATTACATTATTTGTCAATAGAAGGACCTGCTTAATTGCATGACCACCCTTATCCATGTAATATGCCCCCACTAGGTGGGAAAGGCTGAGAAAAGGAGGCTGAATCAGAGAGATTGGGAGGTTGTCATCCTAGAATCATGAGATCTTGGAATACTAGGTATCACCATATAGTTGGATAGTGGTGTTTCAATAACATGAAATTTGGGAGACTTATAGTCACACACAAACCCCTGATCACTCCCACCTTTCTCTCCATCAGCCTTCTCTATTCAGCAATTCTCACTTGTGAGGAAAATAAACAGGGACATCCAAGCAGGGCTAGAATATATTCCAGCTTCGGCAACAATGCCATGCTTTACGAAACACATTCTGTAATGCGGCTGGTCACTAAACTATGCAGTTACTCTCACACGGGACTGGATTTTACATGATGCAAATGTGCATTTGCAAGAATGCAGCTTAGTTTCCCAACATTTTTGTAAAGCGTCTGCAAAAAAGGATTTTAATTGCAGACACAAAATTCTTTCATGAAGGAAGATTTACAACATTTTGAGTGCCAAAATGAAGCATCCAATAGCCTTATAGGAGAAATGGCAACTATAATTCATCTGTGAGATACTAGTGATTATTTACCAGACCATCAGTATTGGTGAAGTAATGCCTCCACAATGGCCTCAGTTTTTCTTGCCCACCAACATCCCACACTGTAAACATCACATTTTTATACTGAACTTTCTCGACATTGAAGCCTACATTACAAGAAGACAAAATAAAAAACCTCAAGTCCACTTTAAAGTCTATAAACCACAGTGCAAAATCTGTTATAAAAGAAATTTTTTACCACAACATAATAACAATGAACTAAGTTTAATGGCTCATCATATCAAGGTTTGCAATACCAGAAAGCTGTACCTTTGATACTTAAACGGCACAATTTGGTACAAGGCATCGATGCACCAGTCTGGTGAACCAGAAGGCCATAGTCCATGAACTGCCTCATACTGAACCAAACCATACTTAGCCGTATCAGGTAGTTCGGCATGGTACAAAGCGGTTCAAGGTGATATGAAGTGGTTCGGTCCCTCTACTGAACCAAACCACCAAACATACCGATTCTAGGACAGTTCACCATGAACCATCTAGTTCGGTATGGTTCACCCACCATTTCATCATATGACTTTATTGCTGCATAGTAATCAAAGGATATATAGATGAAAGAATCATTTCATATACTACACATTAAAGGTTGCTATCATTTTGACTGAAAAAGTTACAATGAACAAAAAAATAACAATTGCAATAACTTTCCATGAACATTTCTGAAAGAGGTAGATCAGCCCAAAAGCTCATGCAAACTAACCAAAATTTATGTAACAAACATTGCTGCTGAACTAAATTTTTAACAATTGTTACTGAGCAGGTGAGATGTGTACATTTGATTATTTTGTCTAAAGGCACATGCAAGAATGTTGTTAGACATCTATAGACACAGTTACAGACATCAATGGCCACCATGGCTGGATGCTAAGACTTACATGTTATGAAAAATAGACAAAATTTCAATGTTTCTGCATCAAGAGTTAATGTAAAAGATTACAGGGTTTTATTTACAATTTGAGCTTCTTGTCTATATTTGAATTTCTCAATCCTATATTGCACTAATTAATGTTTGTTAGTAGGTTTGATCTCTTTATTCTTTGTTCATGATCAATCACAATAATTTACATAATTAAATGACTAAAGGGATAAGCTGTTCAGTCTGAACTCTTATTTGTGTGCTCAAAACATGTATATCCCAAACTGAAGTCGAACTAAAAGATGACGAAATGCTAAAAACATAGGTTCTTGTTAGTGTTTTCTGGCAAATTTATGGCAATAACAATATCAGCCCCTAATACAAGCATGATATACGATACCTGAATCCCTTTGGACAATGCGTCAGAAGACAGGGAAACTTGATCTTGAGGATCAAGTCCTTTTCTACTGCAGATAAGATTTTCCCCATCTATCACATTTTCTTAACCCAATCCAACATATTAATTTAGTCATCACATCATGAGGACTGTCAAATTCAAGCCTCCATAAACACAGAGTGATGCAAAATAAATAAGACCCTGATTTCAGATGCAACCAAATCAACTGTCATATTTGTTATCAGTTGGTTTTCTTATTTTAGTTTTTATATTCTCTTGTTAGTGTCCTTTAAAGTTTACTAATATTTCCAGACCAGTTATTACCTCATAAAGAGATATCTTCCTATTTCATATTAATTAGTTTGCACTTATGAATACAAGTTCCACTGCTAAGAAGTCTAACCATTCTTTTTTCATATAAGTTCTTAGAAGAAAATGCCAAAAATTCCCAAAAACAACACCCTAGAAACAAATTTCAAATAGCTTATTTTATGATTACTGAACTAGATAAGAACATCTGCATAGAATGTTCATGTTGTCCCCCATGCATACCAATTGTTGGAACTGTTGATAGAACTTCTCCAATGTGCAGCTTGTACAAAATAGTAGTTTTACCCGCTGCATCCAGTCCAAGCATCACAACCTAAGGCATATCATTTCAGAAACAGAAGAAACAAAAGGAAAAAATCACAGTTAACTATATTAAATATTAAATTACAAAAATGATGACAAGAAAAAAGAATTTATTTTAGACCTTATCTACAAAAGCAAGAAAACACGGTCAAAAAGAACCTAGGAGTTCAGGGTCAACATCAAGGCACCATCAGAAATGTTAAGTGATGCAAATGCCATAAATATAACTTGAAGCAAATATAAAGCATCACTACTTATTCCAATATTTCATCTAATAAGGTCCAAAAATGTAATCAATACATACAAAGTATATATGCAATACATGGTATGGGAAGGTAAATTTTTCACAGCAAAATTCAATGAAACAAAATTAATAACTACATATTCTGAAAATCAAAATACATAGCTCCCTTATGAAAAAAAAAAGAGTTGAAGAACAATATCCAAGGAAAATAGCTATTGACCCCTCAACTTTCCCTCTGTTTTTACTTCCATCCCCTCTTGCTTAAAAATTTTAATGACATCACTTAAGTTCATCAAACAATCCAATGTGGTCCTGCTGTCCACCGCCCTTTACCCAATCTCAATATATTGAGACATGCGATGGTCATGTGATAACTTTAGGACTAAAATGCCCTGAGCGGTACTCTTTCTCTTTTTGAGAGTTGAGAGAGAAAGGGAGGGAGGTTAGAGAGCGATCAAGTGATGGCAATAACCTTGGTCTTGGGGAGCACAACAAGGTTGGGGTTAAGAGAGAAGAGATCAGATCTAACAATCCCTATGTAAATTCAGCCACCAGTTGAGATTCGGCCAAACCACCCCTCCCTTCCTGACCGTTGGCCTGCTTCTACCACTCCTTGTTCAGCTCATTGCAATAGAACAAGAAGCTCTCCAACGTCCCATTACTCCCTTCACTGCTGACATAACACTATCAAAAACCACCTTAGCTTGCAAATCTTTCATCCACCACCGATCCAGCCATCAAATCCCCAACCCATCTACCTATCACCTCTGAAGCCCACAAACTCACCAGGATCAGAGCTGAAATCGAGTCCTAGTTCTGAGAAATCACTCTGAATTCTTCATACAAACCTTAGAATCTTCTCTAATCACTCTTAGTCAAATGGCCTTCCAATCACCTCCATTTATCCACTACCTTCTCGTCTCTCCTTTTTTGAGAGCTCAAGAGAGGAGCTTCTTGTGAGTAAAGAATGAGAGGTGAGAGAGTGGGAGGAAGTCATGCGAGGTGGAGGGAGTTGGCATTTGCATAAGTGGCGTGAAGGTTGCTGGTGGCAGCCAACTATCTCCTAGGAGGCGAGATTGCAGTCAAAGAGGTAGGAGAGCAAACCCTTGTTTGCAAACTTCACAGCAAAGTCATCACTGAAGACCATAGAGGAATGGCAGTAAATTCCCCAGCTAAAGAAGAATGGAGAAGAAAAAAAAAAGGAGGATAGAAAGATGACGGAGGCCCATTTTGTTTTATTTTCCTATTTTTCTCCATTCTAAGTAGTGTTAACTGCATCTCCTCTCCTTTCTGTTTCCTTTACTATTGCCAATGCTGTTCTCAACATTGAAGAAGATCGTCAATAGATAGAGAACCGAGGAGGGCCAGCACTACCATTGCCTAAAAGAACTTTCATAGGACCTATATTAGGAAGTTGGACAACTGAAACTGGAGACATCACCTACAACATCATTGACACCCTTGATGCACTGGTATTGTACATGGACCAGACTTCCTTCAAGCAGGGTGGCAAGGGCCTCGGAACAAAGCAATAGTACTGAAGCCCATGTTGATTAGAAATTGGAAACAACAACAAGGATAACTTTGTCATTTTAGATGATGCTTAATGGCATTGGGTGCTAGTGGGGCTAAAAACCACATTGGATCACTAAATGAACCTAAGGGATTCAATTGATCTTTTTTTTTTTTAAAGAAAGGTAGTTAAAGTGAAATTCGGCCTAACATTTATTTGATGAACAGTGCAAAACCACATTACAATTACTCAATAGTTATAATTTGTGACCGAGCAAATTCCAACTCACAATAGCAAAGAAAGAATGGAGAACACAAGCAAAGATTAAAAAAACACGGTAAATAACCAGTACAAAGCACCCTACTAGTCCAAGTCAACCCCATAATGGATACAGGCACTCTCTTGTGCCAGCCAAATTGCAGCGTGGTATGGGCACATACTGGAGTGCAAGCCATATCAGCTTGTGACCATTATAGGCTGTGCCATGGTTTTTAAAACCTTACATACAACAAGAGAAAGAAAATTAGAATGTAAGATAATAATAAAATGTGTCTTAGAAAAATCTACATTACAAAAATGACATCTGATATAAGTAGACAAGTTCAAATACTAACTAATGCATCTTCCATCACATTTCTATAAATAAGCAGAAAATTTTCATCCTTCATAAATTTCCAACAAAATCAAGAGGAAGAGTTGCTTGAGAGATATAGGACAATCTATTACTAAAATAATGTATATCCCAATGGTAATGCTAGAACAGCAATGAGTTGCAGATAGACTACTACAACAAAGCATCTGCCAAACTGAACCTTTGATGCGCCAATGGAACCGTTGAAGTTCAAATCAAGAACTGAATAACCTTCAAAACATTATAGAACTAGTATGGGTGAAGAATCAAGCAATCATCAGTTGTAATTAGGTTGCTGTTGAAAATTTGAATGTATATTGATTCATTAACAATAGTAAGAACCAAAGAAAATGTCAGAGTTCTCTTTAAATGCCAAGGCAATATCTTTGTCAGTCATCATCTCTGTATGACATAACTTGCATGTTGTTTATTCATTAATCACCCCTATATTAAACCAGAAAACATTAATCATGACTGTTTATGATCAATAACACCCTCCAAGACATTAATCCACAAAAAAAAAATCCAGTTTGATCTTCCCAACGGAAGTTTTGATTTCTGTTTCTTTTAAAAGCACCTAGACCTAATTTAAGATCTTCATAACGCATCTTTAGAAAATAATATCTTCTTCTTTTTGTTTCTCCCTAATGTATGGTTCTTTTCTCTTCTAAGTCCTATTCAACTCTCAGATAAAAGAGCTTCCTCATTCTCAGTGTCACCTAAAGTCCTACATTTGTTTCCACTAAAACGACAGCACCATGCATGTCCTTGTTATTTGTTAAATCTATAGATACATCCTTAAAAATTTTAAAACCAACTAGCAGAGCATTATATCTCACTAATGGAAAATACCATTTAAAAAATTGCTGAAAGTTTTTGAGAACTAATGTTTAGAGTCCAGATATGGGGAAAAAATTACTTAGAAACAAGATTGGAGGCTGACAGGACAGATCAAATGGCAAGAGTTACATTTGAAAACCCTATTGAAGCCCATCTTCTCCAGTCCAAACCTCATAAAAGTTCTGATGCCATAGTCTAGTCTCAGCCTCACTTTTTAAGTATTTTGCATTATTTCCTATCATCTTAACATGATAAATTAATAAATTAAAAACAACAAAATCGTCATGACTGACTAATAAGAAGTTTATCACATTTTACCAACAGTCCAAGGTGGTTAGATTAAATGCTTAATTAAAAACGAAGATAGCACATCAATCTACCTATTACAAATCCTTTTCATCAAGATTCATTCATAACTATGGGAAACAAACAGGATCTACAATGCAACCAAATATGACCAAAGGTATTTGTTGCTTCTGATGACGGTTTTGAATATAGAAGCAATTGGCCGCAGAAGAACAAGTAGTTCCATCTAAAGCAAGAAGAGAAAGACGTAAAAAAGCAATTTTTTGGAAACTAGCAACAGTCACTACCATGACAAGGACCACGGAAAACTGGAAACACAAAACTTGTGGCCAAATCAAAATAGTTGCACGCTAACAATAATGTTTATGTAAATAAAAAAATTCTTCGCAATTGCGTAACAAAATAACATTTTTCCGTAGACGCCTCTCAAACTCCAATCAGGTGACAAAAATACACCAGAGAAGAAGCCCATGTATCAAAAACAATCCCGAAGCAACCTCAAAATTCTCAAGATACTTTATATCTTCCATGATCCCGGACCAACAGGCTAGAATCTAAGCCCAATACCTAGTTCGCGTTCCAAATCGCCAAACCCCAAGCTGCTGACCCAATCACGCAGGGAAATCAATAAGAAAATCCAAAAAGTACACGGGAAAGAATTTAAAGAAAAAAAAGAACCGATGAATCAATCCATCACGCAAGGATTCGAATCGAACCAAGAAAGGCGTACCCTCATCTCTTTGTTGCCGAAGAAGGCGTCGAAGAGCTTCCGAAATGCCTGCCCCATGGCCGATCCTTCCCCTGCCTCTCTCTTTCTCTTCTCCCTCTCGATCCACAGCTCAAATCGTCCAAATCCTTCAAGATTTTCCCGGAAAAATTCGCAGAGCGATAGACACCGAAAGGCTTCGTTTTTTAGGTGGAGGCTCTCTCTCGCTGTCTTCGAACAGCCCCGTTGTTATGTTATGCCCCGCAAAAACACAAAAACAACAAAAAAAACAACAAAAATAAAAAAATAAAAAAAAAAAGAAGGAGAAGAAAGAAAGAGACCAAAGAGAGCCGCTAATGCTGTGCGAATACCGTACACGTATTGGATTTGTATAAACAAATTCAACCGTTTGTTTATTGAGATGACAAAATGGACGGACAGGAAAATGTTAACACCGCTGTCGGCTTCTGTGGAAGACTTTCTTGCTCGAGATGAGTAAATTTTGAATCATTTTTGGGTTTAATAAGATTTCTTTTCCGGATTGAGACTTTAAAGGGAATTTCTATTTGCACCGCTCGAAGTGCTTAGCGCACCTTCCAAATTTAAAAGAAAAAAATTTTAAACAACCCTTAGCAGTTAGCATCCTCTTCTCTTTTATCTTTCTTCCTTTCTTTCTCAGCACTAGCACTGATGCCCTCCCTTTTCTTTTTCTCTCTGTCATCACCTTCCACCTCTTCCTTCGACTTTCATCTTATCTCCTTTCCTCTTCGATAGCCCTTTCTCTTCTTCTCTCACTTTCTTTGGCACCATTCCTCACCCTTTCCATTTGGCCTCCATCTTCTTTCCTCTTCTTCTCAGATCCACCTCCTATCCCCTCTCTCGGTCCGATCTCCTCCCCATTTCTCGGCTCCGGTACCCCTTTTTCCTCTCTAGCACCGTGCCAGAGAGGAAAGGAGACGATGTCGAAGTTAGGGAATGGAAAGAAGATTGGGGCCAAGAAAAAGGGTAGATGGAGGGCGATGCTGAAAACGAAAAAGAAAGAGCTCTAAATAGTAAATTCGTAAAGTGATTTCAATTTTAGTGATCATGTGACTTTCACATGAAGTGTCTTGGCCAAGGTCTTGCTAAATTAAAACACAAGCATTTCTCTTTTTAACGGAATAGGTCAAATTTCATCTTGATCCACAACTGACTACCATAAGTACTTGACTGCACCCAGTAACCTTTCGTAGCTAGATTAGAAATCCAGATGGTCCGGCACCTAAGTACAATGAGTTGCTTGTAAGCCACTGGTTGCAGTTCCAATAATTCATAGGATCTCAAGATCCGTGCTGTAACTCAAGGTAGGATTATATCTCTATTCTGTAGTATTCTAAGATTAGTGCTGCGGCACGTACGTTTGAAGATCTGATTCCTCTGTTCCAATTGGTCGATAAAGGCTCCGTTTAAAGCAGGAATCCAACTGGGTAAAACCATGCTTGAATTTAGGCTATATTGCTCCAATTCTGTTGACTGAGATAGACCAAATGTTCGTAAGCATCGGATTAGCAGGGCCAGAATGATAATTCTCTTTCTGCATCTAAGAAATAACCGACAGGGAATCACCTTCAATCAAAATCCTCTGAGCCTGAAGAGTCATTACGGCATAAGAAATGCCCGCCCAAGCTGCATAAAGCTCAGACATCGGGATGGAGGAGTCAATAGTACCAAAACTTTCCGCTCCCAGCAACTCACCATGTGGGCCACGGATGACGAAAGCAGAACCAGCAGCTTTGCCGCGGACACTCCCATCAAAGTTGATTTTGACGAACCCTGGAGGAGGGGGATCCCAGGAGAGGTGTCCTAAGATGAGCTCAACGAGAACAGAAATCTCGTGTGGAACAAAAGGGTAAAAGCTCGTTTGATTCT
Source organism: Calamus simplicifolius (assembly GCA_900491605.1). Classification (NCBI taxonomy): domain Eukaryota; kingdom Viridiplantae; phylum Streptophyta; class Magnoliopsida; order Arecales; family Arecaceae; genus Calamus; species Calamus simplicifolius. The sequence goes on along the minus strand of UESW01001446.1, from coordinate 99,465 downwards.
GGTTTCCAGTACGAATACGAACCGTGAAAGCGTGGCCTATCGATCCTTTAGACCTTCGGGGTTTGAAGCTAGAGGTGTCAGAAAAGTTACTCGCGGAAAATGACTTTGCTGATCTTGAATCCTCCCACTTAAATTCTTCTTCTACGATCCTTCACACTTCTGTTAGCACCAGAATCACCAGGATTTTTTTTTCTAATTCTTTAGAAAATCAATTCATGACATATCATGTGTTGTTTTTCTCTTATGTGTAATCTGGTGAGGGATGTCCTCTATTTATAGTCTCTTTTTAGTCAGTCCATTAAATTCTAATATTTAGAATTTTGTCGCTTGGCGAAAACCAAAGAGACAGGGTCACTGATACTGAGAAAGAAAGAGAGAAAAAGAGAAAGAGGTGCTAAGAATAGTTTAAATTTTTTTTAAAAAAAATTTTAAAAAATACACAGAGCAATTCCAACGGTGCAAATAGAAATTTTCTGACTTTAAAAGGGACGTGGTGGTTGGACCACTAAAGAATAATGCTCACTTTTGGGTAGGTCTTTGGTGGTTTATTTTTTCCCATTAATTCGTCCACTCACTTCAGAGGGCCACAACTCATCCTTTTGCGCAGTCCCTTGGTGTCAACTTCCTTTGGATAAGCATCAATTTACCCAACTCATGAATTAAAGGGATAAAGTTTTTTTTTTTCTTCTATTTTATTTATGTTTCATATTGGGCGATCAAGATTTGAGACTTTAAGAAGGTTGGGTACGTCATGGGATTCAGCCACCCTCAGACTGAGTCACTTTGATGCATCTCATAGTAGTCTAAGTTCGTTGTAAGATTTAATACCATTTGATGCCAGCTTTTTTTTTTTTTTTTTCCATCGACATCGAGTTTATGGCTTGATATCAAGATGGGCAATCGATGCCGCAGTAAAGGATGGTCGGCAAATTTTTGGAACATAATTTTGGTCCAAAATCGCACTAAGCTGTGGCTTTCAACAACGTAAGGATGATGAAAGATGCCTTCGCATCTAAATTTTCACACTATTAGTAATATAAAATTTTATATTTATAATATTATCTATCTAATCCATTTCTTATATTTACTTCATATCTACCATATTTTTTTTATTTTTTAAAATTAAATAAGTTTAATAAATCATAAAGTAGAGTAAAGGTAGCAGATCCACGTAGCCTATTCTATGTAATTGAAAAAATGCTTAAATGAGTTGAGTCAAGTCTCAATCAAATTTAAAGTTCAAACATACGTAAAATATAATTTTAATATTAAAAAAATATAATTTAATATTCATCGCTAATATGAAGTGGATGGAATGAAAAAATCTTCGTATGTATGCTTGTCCATATCCCTGCCTTATGAGTATATATATATTTTTTTTCTAACTCTTATATCCACTTCAAATGAAGGAAAGGAAGGTGAGTACCCATAAATTTATATTTGAAAAAAATTGCCACTTCAACTTAAAATTATCATTTCAGCGAATAATTTTGATCCAAAATTATTAAATTACTTTTTTTTGGCTTTTTTTATTCTTTTTTCTTATAAACTTTCAGGCGAAATTAATAGATTATAAACCAACTCCCCTTAAAAGAATATGAAATAGAAATTGCATAAATTAAGTAGGATTGGATGCAATGCTCATCCTATATTAAATCTTAATTTTTAACATATATCTGCTCCATTCGATGTTCTTGTCTTTGGATCCCACGCCACATGCATATGCTTTGCAACCTTGTTGCTAATAGATCGGCCATGAAGTGTTATTTTTTTTTAAACAAAAATCGATGTTGATCTAAATTCTCATCTTCTCATGCATCAATATAGAAATACTTTTCTTCTTTATGGTTTCTCTGATACAGATTACATATGTATTTAAAATGAAAGCTGATACAATGCATCCCAAGCTCAAACAGAGACATCAAAGTGCAGCCTTTTTTCACTAAGAAAATTTCTCACAATTAGTCTGTGCAACAAGAGCAAATCCATTGCAGTGATCCACGCCTAAAAATAACTCTGGAGTAGCAACTGCCAAATTGTATGGTTCCTTGCATAAAATTTCCATGCAGCGTGTCTTGAAAGGTAGGCCAAAATCAAACAGGCAAGTACAAAAGATTTAGGGGAGAACACATGCAATGCTACTGAGACCTACCAGTTGTTAATGAAACTGAAATCTTAATGAACCTTTACTCCATTGTAACTAATCAATACCAATGTTGTCAAGGTACATGGTACATGGTTTCCTAACTAAAATTGCAGGGATGACTAGTGCATTCAGTAAACCTGAATTTAAAGTACAAATTGATTGATGTAGGAGCCACAGAGTTGAGTAAAATCAAGATGATAATTTGAAGTTCTCTGCTATTCAAGACACTTTAATTTGGTGATCTCGGCCTAATGTAAGCTAATGAAGCACTTGCTTGTTGAATGGCTCAGGAATTGGAAATTGAATGGCAAACGCATTAGTTAACCAAATCCATGAGACCTGTATATATCCCATGGGTGCAGTGTTTGCTCTGTAGAGGAGCATTAGTTGGCCTTTCAGGCACAGACAAGTCTATCAGATGATCAAGAAATTCCTGTTTAGGTGCCTGGTCGCTGTTACTTTTTATGCTGATTTAGCCATCGCAATCTTTTGCTTTTACCAACAACATATCAACCATATGATCATCCCAAATTTACATATCTCTCATGAGTTCTGATCAACTCTAGCCAGAGTTATAAGCAACTATGAAGTTGCAAAATTTGAGCACTAAACAACACGTAAGATGGTTTAAGTTCTTTAAGATGGGAAAGTTGCTGGACAGGCAACAAAATAACCTTTCATCTCTATATACTTACATTGCAGCTAATAGTTATTTAAAAATAAAATTGCAACATGTGACTAAGAGCATTAAGATTTGAATACATTAAGTTTTATATTTGCATTAAAATTTCAGAAAGGTTGAGTGATTGCTGCGCTTATCTAGTAAAATTATTGACAGGACAAATGAAATCATCAGTAACTGCCATGTCTTGCTGCTGCTTCTTCTTCTTCTTTTATTATTATTTTGCTGATGTTGTTCTTGCGTCATATTGATACAGGAAAGCATGTTTATACTTTAGTAAGGCATGTAAATTAAATTCAATGTCATAACTAGCTTTCATGCAGAATATTTCCCAGTACTAAATTCAATAGAAATGGGATTATATATTCACATAAATATCTGATTCATTTCCTCTATACTATTTGTGAAAGGATCGGTTTCCCATGACTTCCTGCAACTGTACAACCAATGCAGTAGTGAAAGGAAAGTAGTTTGTGATAATATTCCATGTAATAATATATCACAAGAAACACTTTTGTCTCCAAGTACCTCCAACTTCAATTATCTAACATGACTTTCTTCAGTGTATATTTCCTTGCAAAAGCTAGATAGGCAGCAAAATTCAATGTACACAGGCCTGCCAACCCCAAGAAGTAATAGTCAAGATGCCCACTGTTCAAATCATCCGGTACCCACCCAGGACTCCCTCCTGTTGCTGTTACAAGAGCAACAAATGTGACAATAAAAGAGTTCAAGTAATGGCCTAGGGACATGGTGAGCAATGCTATTGCTGTGCAAACGCTCTTCATTGTATCAGGTGCCTGGCCATAGAAGAATTCAAGTTGGGTAATGAGACTAAAGACTTCCGAGCCTGCTATAATAACATACTGGGGAAATTGCCATGCAATACTTAAAGATTGACCAGCCTTGCTTCTCTTCAATCTCATCGCCTCCACAAGTGCTGCCGTTGCCATTGTTAGGATCATCAAAAAACGACCAATTCCCATCCTCTGCAGTTGTGAAAGTTCTGTTCCATTTCTGGTGTATCTTCTAGTTATTGGAACTATGATTTTATTGTAACAAAGAACCCAAGCCATTGCACACATCACCTCAAAAGAACGCAAGGATGCAGGAGGGATAGAGAAGGACCCGATCTTCGTGTTCATTGCACTACCTTGTTGGATGAAAGTGGTGGTCATCTGAGTAAATGCAGCGCAGTGGATAATGCCAGTCGCCCATATTGGCAGCAAGCGCAGAAGTATCTTCAATTCTTCCACTTGAGTAGTTGTACAAAGTTTCCATGAACTTTGAGGATCATTATCTTTTCGGTCTGAATCTAAAATAATAGCAGCTTTGTCCAAAAACCTAAGCAGACATTAAACAATTCCTTAAAGAACACCTGTATAATAAATTCTACCACCTTAAAAGAAGATTCAGAGAGAAAGTATATGATAACCCTCCCAATAGTCCCATATCGAAAAATTGGGAGTTGGTTGAGTGATTTATATATAGTAAAGCAAGAAGGAGAAGATACCAATTGAATCTCTTTTGGGTTGTGGTGGCCCAAGTTGGTGTGGACCTTGTTCGTCTTGCTTTCTTGTAATGAAATGGGCCTGAGGCCCGGGTTATTACACAGTAGAAGTTAAATGAAGGAACAGCTTAGGATTTCATTCATCAATAGCTGATTCATATAAACATAATTTTCTTAAATGACATAAAACTAGAAAGGGAGCATGTTGGATTCAGCAAAATGACTAGTTGGTAGAAAGTCAGTTTAGTCCATGCTAATGAGTCTCTATACTTTCCGAAATTTACCAAGCGGATAATTTCATCAGCAATGCCTAGAAAGAGGCACTGTTCACTGACATATCTAAAACATATATTTGAGAAACATATCTAGACTTGAAACCAGAATATGGTCTCTTGTCTTCATTTTAAAGTTTAATAAAAGATATTAGTTTTGGCACCTCTCACTTTAAATTTTTTTTCATGATGTGAGGAAAAGTCTTTGATACAATAGCTATGAAATGTACCTGAATTCTTCAGTATGTGCTAATTTCTGTTGTCCCAAATTCTTTGAGTTCTTGTCATTCACCTCATACAATAGAGTGCTATCTGTGGGTACTTCTAAGATCCTCTTTCTATAAGAGGCAACCAATACCTGAAAAATACTCTTCAGAGGACTCCCACTTGGCATCCGCAACTGATAAACTGGGGTTCCTAACACAAAGCCTCCAAAGGCTAGTGCTATGCACAAAGTTGCAATGCCAAACCCAAGTGCCCAATCTACATATTCCTGTACATAGACTATCAAAGTTCCCGAAGTAAGAACTCCAACGGAGACAGTAAGATAGAACCAACTGAAAAAAGTACGCTTCTTTTCTCTGTCGACTGGATTCTCATCATTGAACTGGTCTGCACCAAAAGGTAGCGTTGCCGACCTGACTCCTCCACTCCCAAAAGCAATGAGATACAGCCCAGAAAAGAAGACAAGATTTTGAGCTCCAGTTGCTGGGTGACATGAATTTCCTTCACATGGAGGAGGCTTTAAAGGAGTGAAAGCCGATACAGTGATGATAATCATACCCTAGCAGTAATTAAGAAAAGAAGATCAGTGTAGAAGAATATATATATATATATATATATTTTCTCAAGATTTATTACAATGGAAAACATGTTATTACACTAGAATTTTTGGAGTGAGAGATGAAGGATTTTAATTCTCACGGACCAGAAGATATACTGTGAGGGAGATGAGGATTGTCTTGTAACCTCCCCAATATGTATCAGCTATAAGAGCTCCAACTAATGGTGTAAAAAAACTTGTTCCACTCCAAGTAGAAGCATTTGCTGCATTTGAAGCATTGCTCCCATGGAGGACAGAGCGTAGATATACAACCAAGTTCGCAGCAACGCCATTGAAAGCCGTACTTTCCAAGCATTTAAATCCTAAAAGGAGAAGGAAAGTTGACTCATATACTATGTACTCAAAAAGGATTATTTATTTAGAATAAGAAAAAGTGCACAACTTGTACATGGCAATAATATATTGGAAAGGAAAAAAAGGGGTAAAAGAAACCACGAGAATCTCAGTTTGATCGTATGTTTCCTTTTAGTATCCATGTCGTGTCAAACTAGGCCTAGAAATTTTGAAGTTCTCAGTTAAATATCTGCACACTTGCTGCTTTTGAAGTCAATTATAAAAGAACATGCTTTGTTTTGTACCATATAATGGCAGTAATAGTAAATCTTAGAAAGTTATCTGGAATAACCTGCAAGAAATAGAAACAGATTAAACCTCACCCAGAATAATCATTGGAGCTTTCCAGTCACTGGGTTTATTCTGTAACTGAGAGTGTTCATGTCCTTTTATTGACACGTCATCTTCAGAATGCCTTGATGAATGGTTCTGGGGAAAAGACCAAATATCATCAGCATAAGTACTTGATCTTCTAATGCAAGTTCCACGAGTTAACTTTATTGTTCAGTCAATATAACTGATTGTGTTTGGAAATAGTGTGACATGCATCAACTGTATGAAGTTCTAGTTGCACTAAACTGATCAAACGCAGTGCAAAATATTTCCTGGTCATATAAAACATATCAAAGCATGACTAAATGCTTGGATTTGTCTGTGATTGTCATGACAGATCATGTAGAATAAGATAACACAATGCAGTTCCTACAAACAAATTGTGATTAAAGTGCACTTCTACCTATATTAATCTGCAAAGCAGAAAAAACATTTACAAGTTGTACTTTATAGCTTAAACTGCTGATGTTCAGGAAAATTTAGTTAAGATCGTCATGTGAAAACTAGGATAAATCCTGAAATGTAATTATGCATGTGTTTTGGCTAAAGAAGGTCTAGAAATCAGCAGGGCTGACCATAAGCAGAAACAAAATGAAGCCCAAAAATAAACTCAATACCCAATGATATCCTAAAGAACATCATTTTGATCATCATCATCATCATGATGAGGGTGATCCCCTACCAATCTTCTATTCAAGAATGAAAGAATTTACAGAGAAGAAGATGAAATTGTTGTTGGATTATTAATCCAACATTGGGCTTTTATGTGAAATAATTATGTATTACGGATTGTCAAATAAGGTTAAGCCCAATTAAAAGTGATCTTCCAAGGATTCAGTGATTTGGGCTTTAATGTATCTGATAGGGTATGAGCCTTTAATGTGTAGAGATCTAAGGGGTTATTTCTATTTTTATGATGGGCTAAAATAGAAATACCAAAAGATAATGATGAAGTTATCTATATATAGCGGTTATGATCCCTGGATCGCACGTACAACTTTCTTCTTTGAATCCCCATAAAGAAAACCCTAGAGAAAGACCAACCGCATGGCTCTGGAGAACGATCAAGCAATATGGATTCAGATACGTATCTGTTTATCATTTATTAATTCTTGATGATTGAATATGAATGATTCTTGGGCTTCTTGGTGATGATTTTCACTAAAGGTTTAGGTTTAATTTCTAACAATTGGTACCAGAGCCCCTATTCATATTGAATCATTAAGAATAAGTTCAGTTTAGTATTTTTTATGGATTTAGATCCATGCGTTGCCAGCTTCGCATGGGAAGAACGCATAAGAGTCCATGGCGAGTTTCTGTGATTTTTCTTCCCCTTCGTGTGATTTCTGTGGGATTTTAGATTCCATCAGAGAGTGTCAGGGAAAGAAATTTTTTATGAGTTCCTGGGCACAAGGTTTCATGGAATTCCTGGCCATTAACCAAATTTTTTTAATATTTTTTTTAATGCCCTATTCCATGGAACTCCAAAGGGCATTGCGTGGTGGAATTCTTCTGCTAAAAAACTGGAAAGCAGAATTTTTTTTTTTACATACTAATCCACTTCCACTTCTCCGCTGAAACTTAGAAAACAGTTTTTTTAATCCGCTGGATAAAGTTGCATGGATTCGGGAGGCTTTACGTGGAGATAAAGCCAAAACCTCCCATGGTGATTTTCGTGGGCGTCTGAAAATCTGGCTGCGAACGTTGTATAGAGTTGCAATCCGCTTGGAATCTGGTTCTTCCATATTTCGTTGGGAATAACAAAGATCTGGCTATTTTTTTTAATAAAAAAGGGGAACAATGGCTTTACGGATGTTCCAAGCGGATCTGATTCCGTAAGCATGGGAAACCTCCTCTCATGCGATTTAATGGGCAAAACTTTATTTATTAGGATAAATTATTTTTTCTTTGAAACGAATAAGTTTTATTTTTGATATGTTTGGAACTAACTTAGGCAGAGATAGAAAACAACAAAAAAAAAAAAACATATTAAGTTCAATCAAATATAAATTAATGATATTTTTATGCATAATAAATTTATCCATCGTTTTAAACTAAACTAATTAAAACAAGATATCACCAAAGTGATCTCTCTTATGTAGATGGTTCATGAAGGATGTTGTATATGTGTATATTTCATGCGGGTATTAGTCAACCCAAAGGAAGATTAATACTTGGCCGAACTACACATATGTGTGATGAAAAATATGTAACGATTATAAGGATTTACATGTGAGTAATAAATCGATCCAAAGGTAGATTTATTATTTGATATGCATTATTGTTAGTGTTTGATCATTACAACAAGAGTACCACTAGCAGTTAATATTACTGTCCAAAGACTTGATATTAATATTGCACTTGATATCTTGAGATGTGATTTACCATTATTTGAATTTATTGATATTTGGTATTAATTATTTATATGAGCATGTTATTTATGTATTTCTTTTATTTTCTTTACAGCTAATGTTGCTACTATTTCTGGTAACCTTAATTCGATGCTGATTAATGGTACTAACTTCAAGGATTGAAAGGAGAACATTCTCATTGTTTTTGGCTGCATAGATCCAGACCTTGCATTAAGGATTGAGCAACCCACTCCTCTTTCAACATTTAGTATCTTTGATGAGAGAAATAAATATGAGAAGTGGGATCACTCTAATGCATGAGTCTCATGATCATCAAGCACGGTATATCTAAAGCTTTTAGGGGTGCGGTATCCGAAGGAATTACCAATGCCAAGAATTTTCTTGCTAAGATTGAGAAATGCTTTGCCAAAAGCGATAAGACAGAAACAATCACAATCTTGAAAAGCTTGATTTTCATGAAGTATAAGGGTAAGAATAAAGGCAAGAAAAGAAAGAATGAGTCTGCTAAGGGTCCAGCAAAGAAGAAACAAAATCAAGATAAGGATAGTTATTTCTTCTGCAACAAGCCTGGACATATGAAGAAGGAATATTTCAAGTATCATGCATGGCGTAAAAAGAAAGGTATATTTCTTAATTTGGTATGTTCTGAAGTGAATATTGCTTTATTACCTAGAAATACTTGGTGGTTAGATTCTGGTGCTACTACTAACATCATTGTTTCAATGGAGGGTTGCCTGAGTTACCAAAGGCCAACTGATTCTGAAAGACACATTATTGCAGGAGATGACAAGTCGATAGATGTAGAGGCAATTGAGCATTTTAGATTGTTATTGAGTTTTGATTACTATTTGGATTTGAAAGACACTTTTGTAGTACCATCATTTAGACGAAATTTGGTTTCTATTTTAGGTTTAGACAAATTAGGATATTATTGTTCATTTGGAAATAGTCAGTTTAGTCTTTCTTTAAATTTAAATATTATTAGAACTGGTTCTCTTATGATATATGATAATCTATATTTGCTTGATAGTATTGTTTCTTATAATGAAACCCTTAATGTGGAATCATAAGGTACTAAGCGTAAAATTTGCAATGAAAATTTAGGAATATTATGGTACAAGCAAATATGTCACATCTCTAGAAATAGAGTTGAACAACTTGTGTTACATAAAATTTTAGATTCCCTCAATTTTATAGATTTTAATGTCTGTGTTGATTGCATTAAAGGAAAATAGACCAAAATAAAGAAATTTGGTGCATATAGAACTATGAAAGTCTTAGAGTTGAGCATACAGACATTTGTGGATAATTTTCTATACCTTCTTGGAATAGTCAATAATATTTTATATCATTCATAGATGATTATTTTAGATATGCATACCTATTTCTTATTCATGAAAAGTCCTAAGTTTTGGATGTGTTCAAATTATTTAAAGCTGAAGTTGAGCTTCAACTCAACAAAAGGATTAAAGGAGTCAGATCTGATCATGGTGGTGAATACTATGGTAGATATGATGGTTCAGGTGAACAACGTCAGGGACATTTTGCTAAATAACTAGAGAAGTACAGGATTATCCCATAATACACCATGCTAGGGTCACCTAGCATGAATGGTGTAGTTGAAAGACAAAATCACACTCTTAAAGATATGTTAAGGAGTATGATTAGTCATTCAACCCTACTAGAGTTGTTGGGAATTGTATTCTAAAGCCAATCATTTGATGATTGTGCTAATGTAAATTGTATATAAATTGATATATTAATAAAAGTTATTTGGCAGTTTATTCATTACAATAACATCTTCTTAAAACTCCTAATAGTAATGAAGCCCTCAGGATCTTCCTTCACGATAAAGGAGGATTTATCTTTGAAGGTCCTTAAAAGAATTCGCGACCAAATGATATACTATGACAGGGCCATAATACTATCAATTATAGGACGTTGTATATCATATTTGTTGATTGTCCTCTTAACCAAGGAGTGTAGAGACACTGGTATGACATACAGGTGAAAGTGTAGGAGTACATTTCACCGAACGTGACTCATTTCTGGATACTCTGCTGTCAAGAGTTAATCCGAGAAGATATAGGTATAAGTATCCTTCAGACCTGAAGATCACAACCAGTGGCTTACAAGCAACTCATTGTACTTAGGTGCCGGACCACCTGGATTTCTAATCCGGCTACGAAAGGTTATTGGGTGCAGTCAAGTACTTGTGGTAGTCAGTTGTGGATCAAGATTGAATTTAACCTATCCCGTTAAAAGGGGAAATGCTTGTGTTTCAATTTAGCAAGACCTTGGCCAAGGCACTTCATGTGAAAGTCACATGATCACTAAAATTGAAATCACTTTATGGATTTGCTGTTTAGAGTTGACAGGCTCTTAAGCCATCCTTAGCATTTATGGTCAAGAGGATGAATTATATGGTAACTGTTTCTTAGGGTTCTTGGAGTTTGCTCGGTAACTCTTCGACCTATCCGGACGTCGGGTTCCATTGCTAGATGGGCACATCGATTAGTATAGAAAGTTATTTCTATGCTACCGGCTTAGGTTCGAATCTAGAGAGTCACACGCATAGAAGTTTCCTAGAATGATCTATTTGCTAATCAATGATTGAGAATCGTATATGATTTAATTAATCAATTTGATTGATTGAATTATCTCAATTGGGTTAAGTACAAGTGAATAAGATTCAATTTGGTTTAAGTCTATTAGAAGGACTAGTCAATTTCAAATATTGATTTGAAATTAGACTTGATTTGGATTTAAATAGATTCAGGACTAGCCAAATTTGATTTGAGCTAGGACCATGATCTATGTGGGTTCAGTCCAATAAATTCAGATCAGATTAAACCATCACTTGAACCCAAACCTCTCGCATAAGGATCTCACATGATGAGATGGCTGAAATCTCATCTCATGAGAGATTAAATTCTCATATAGAATTTAATGCATGACATTAATCTTCTCTCGTTGGAATTCTAAGTGTTAGAATTCATGTACCTCTTTGGTTTTCACCGAACGTCGGAATTAGCCAAACATTGCGACTCTTTGGTTTTCACCGAACGTCGAAATTAACCAAACGCTTGGTTCGTAGTCTCTTTGCTTTTTACCGAACGGCGGAATTCTAAATGTTAGAATTCAATGGGCTGGCTAAAATGAGACTATAAATAGAGGACATCCCTCAACAGATTACACAGAACAACAACACAGAACAACAACACATGATATATCATGGATTGAAATTCTAAAAGGTTAGAATGGAAAATCCTAGTGATTCTGGTGTTAGCGGAAGCATGTGGATCTTGGAGGAAGATTCAAGTGGGAGGATTCTAGATCAGCAAAGTTGTTTTTCCACGAGCTAGCACTCCCAGAAATCCGATCATTCGGGGCTTCGCATGGACGATACTAGAGGCCAAGCGATTGAACGACTGTAGAGCATAAAAGGATTTACCAACTGCCCTTAAGGTAAGTGATATGATCCCCAGATCTTAAAGCGTGATTCAAGGCAAGAATTACGACTTCTTACCTTGAGGATCAAGATATGATCTTGATAATTTTATTTATATGCATATTTTAGATCAAGCGATCCTATATATAAGGCAAAGATATGATCTTGATGCATATTAGATAGATTAATATATAATCTTTTAGTTTCCGCATTGATAATAGTTATCAAATTTTAAAATATGGAGTTTATTTCTCCCTACAAATGGTATCAGAGCCATGGTTTTATCATTGATCTAATTTATTGCATGTAAGATTAATGCTCTCATTAATTATGTAATCAAAGCTAAAATGGATCACAGGTCTATTCGGTCAAGATGGATTAAAAATCTAAATTACCCATTCAATGAGATATTCTGTGATATATTGCCATGACGTTATGGTTCTTAATGTTTAGTCAAAAGATAATTTAAATTGATCTTTGGCTTCAAAACACAGATTATACACACTCTTAAAATATGTTTTATATTTGATACATATTGATGTTGTATAAAAGCATTATATTTGCATGTTTAGTATAAAAACATAGATATGAGATATGATGGCTTGTAATCTATGTTATGAAACATACAAATATTTATGAGAGTTTTATTTGAATGTCAAATATTAATTCATAATCTTTTTAGATATGATCTAAATATAGGAATTATGAGTAGTAATATAACGCAAGTGATGCTTGATTGAAATATATGATATGTAAACATAAATATATTTAATCTTTGGGTTAGCTAAATCGGGTCCATAAAGGGTTAAACCCTAAGGTTTAAATCAACTGGACTAAAAGAGTATTTGATCAAATCTAAATTAATTAGATTAGGTTAAGAATGCTCTAAATCAAACAATAATTGTAGTTGATCCTGTCCTTCTCTTTGATTAAACCAAATGGAAGTAGATTAGGCTCCGTGGTTGAGCATGAATCTCTTAGATGGTCAAATCAAAATTGGTTAACCATATGATGTCAAGGTGAGTTGGCAAGTTGCTATAGGATCAACGATCGAATGGTTTTTAATTGGGAGCTACTCGTATCGATGCATCTTTAACGAGTTAATGGCATATCCCTCCCATCGATCTCACTTACCTGGTCAATATGGTGAACCATTTATGATTCTGATCATTTACCTGATTCGGGTTGACCCATGCCTGTAAGGAAATCAGTCTGACTAATTTAGGTGCCACTTAACCAGACTTAATCTTGTTTCATTCTACCGATTTCATAGGTTCAGTAGGAGAACTTAATTAGTTAATTTGTCTTCATATTATTAAATCCTCTAAAATTATTAGGTCCTTAAAATGAAATAGTTATATGATAACTAGATCATAGCCTCCTATTAAGGTGGGTGATAATGAGTTCGATGTCTTGATAATCATTGGAGGCACTCCATACCTGGTACTTGTCAACCATCAGAATTATCATTCATTATATGATAAGTCAGCGTAACTATTAAATAGACAGTCACGTGGGCTTCACTCGGATTTGGTTGTCTATTGATAGGTTACACTGATTATATCATTTAATGGTTGGACCTAACCAGAACTTTCAGTGGAGGCACTCCATGCCTGTTGAAGAGGAACATGGGGCAAAACTGAACACTAAGAATTGTTTAGGGAAACAATTGGTTTTGAACCTACTCTTAGATGCATATGGGTTGACCAAGCTTCACTTGGGCCTGTATGTGGTCTATATAGTTCTTAGTGCCCACTAAAGAATTAATAATAATTCTTCAAATTGGGGTGTAGAGGCTATCAATTTGAATAAAATAGTGGAAGAATCTTTAGACTAAAGTCCAAGTCTTTAGACTGAATCAATTTATATACTAATAAACTTTAGTTTTTCCTTATGCAGAAAATGGCCACTAATTTATCATTAAGATCCCTATTGGATAGTGACAAGTTGAATGGTTCAAATTTCAATAACTGGTTTATAAAACTTAGGGGGCGTTTGGTAGGAGGTAATCTATCCAGATTACCGGTAATTTAAAAGGGCCCACTGGATAACCATGTTTGGTACGTATTTTGAATGGCAATCTATCCTGCAGTGGTAATCTGGATTACCACTCCTCAAGGGGAGGTGGCTATCCACATTAACGGCTATATTGTAATCTAATAAGTTTTTCTTTTGACAAAATTACCCTTGCCTCTTTTGTAAAAAAAATTATCCATTCCTTCAAACAATTAAATTAATTAAAAAATTAAGTAAAAATTAAATTAAAAATTAAATTAATTTTAAAAATCAATTTTTATTTTTTAATTTAATTTTAAAATTAATTTTTAAATTTTTAATTTAATTTTTAAAAATTTTTTTTTGATTTTTAATTTTTTTTTTTTTTTTTTTTTTAATTATTAATTTTAATTTTTTTTTTTTTTTAATTTTTTTTTTTTTTATTTTTTAATATTTTTTTTTTTTTATTTTATTCTTTTTTTTTTTTTTTTTTTAATTCCTTTTTTTTTTTTAATTTTTAAAATCAGTTTTTTTTTTTCTTTTTTTAATTTTTCCTTCCTTTTCCCTTTTTTTCCTTTTTTTTCCTTTTTTCCTCTTCCTTCCCTTCCTTTTTCATTCCTTTTTCTTTTTCCCTTCTTTTTTCCCCCTTCTTTTTCCCTTTTCTTTTTTCCCCTTCCCTTCCCTTCCTTCCTTCCTTCCCCTTTCCCTTTTTTCTTTTTCCCTCCTTTCGTTTTTCCTTTTTTCCCTTCCTTTTTTCTTTTCCCCCTTCGTTTTTCCCTTTTTTCCCTTCCTTTTTCCCTTTTCTTTTTTTCCCTCTTCCCTTCCTTCCCCTTTTCGTTTTCCCCTCTCCCTTTTTTTCTTTTTTCTTTTCTTCCCTTCCTTTTTTCCCCCCTCCTTTTTTCCTTTTCTTTTTCCCCCCCTCCCTTCCTTCCTTGCCTTTTTTCTTTGTCCCTTCTTTCTTTTTTCCCCCTCCCTTTTTTTCCTTCCTTTCCTCTTCCCCCCTCCCCTTCCCCCCCTCTCTCCCTTCGTCTCTTCCTTCCTTCCTCTTCTCCTCCCCTCTTCCCCTCCCTTCCTTTTCCCCTCTCCTCCCCTTCTGCTCCTGCCCGTTTCCGCCTCCCCCCCCCCCTTGCCTCCCTGTTTCCCGCTTCCCCCTCTCTTTTCCTTCCCCCTCCTTCCTCTCGTCTCTTCTCCTTCCTCCTCCTTTGCTTTCGGGCTCTTTTGCGGTCTTTTCCCCCTTTTCCTCGCTTTGCTTTCCTCTCTCCTTTCCTTTCGGGGTCTTTTGGGCCTTGCTGTTCTCTGCCTGGTCCTCTGTTTGTCCTCCCCCCCCCGTCCTCCTCTTCCTGTCCCCTTACCTGTGCCTCCCCCCCCGTCCTCCCCTTACCCGGTCCTCCCTCCAGTGGTCCTCTCTCTTCGGTCCTCTTTCCCTTTAGGATTGCTAGCAATGCCCACCGCCCTTATCGTCCTTCCTGAGAGGATATTCTGATCCCTGCATCAAAGATACATGCATGTGCAAACACGCAAAGTTCTGAGAAAGATACTTATCAGAAGTGGCTCAGTAATAGAACTAGCATACGTTGCATCATGCTAGCAGCAATAAACGATGAATTCGGTCGCCGGTTTGAAAATGCTCAGCCAGAAGAAATCATTTAAGCATTGAATAAATCTTTCGGCACACCCGATGACGTTGAAAGGCACAAGACTAGTTGTGCTATTTTAATGCTCGAATGAGGGATGGATCTCCTGTCACTGATCATGTATTGTACATGATTGAGAAGATAGAACTCCTAAGCAAGCTTGGCTTTTCCCTATATGAGCAGTTGGAAAAAGATGCGATCCTGAATTTCTTGCCTCCATCCTTTCGACCTTTCCTTACTCATTATCGAATGACAAAGCCTACAGTCAACTACCATAGTTTGTTGGGGTTGTTACAGAACTTTGAGAAGGATAACCAGCTCTCTAAGGGTTTAGTTAATGGGTTGAAGGATCTAAGATAGGGTGTCAACCCTTTGGGAAAGGAAAGAAAAAAGGAATAAGAAAAAGTGCAACATGCTAGGACATCTATAAGGGGTCAGATGCAGAAAAAGAAAGTTGATAAAAGTCAAGCTAAATGCTTTCATTGCAAGATGCAAGGGCACTGTAAGAGGAACTGTCCTCTTTATATTGCCACACTTGATCAAATAGGCCAAAGAAGAAAAATGGGCAAGATGTTGCTCAACAAGGTATTTATATGATAACACCTTGTAATTTTTCTGTATATGATAATCAGACCTGTGTATTGGATACCGGGAGTCCTTTTAACATTTGTAATTCATTGTAGGGACTATAGGTCACTGGAAGATTTGAGAACAACGAAAGATTCCTTAATGTCGGCGATGAAAGATTAGTTCCAGTTCTGGCATTTTGAGTTCTTGAAATAGTTTTCAATATAAATGCCATTGTACTAAATGATTGTCATTTTTTTCCAACGTTCTTGTTGAACGTAATTTTTGTAGGCCTTCTGGCCAAAAGTCATTATAAAATTTCAATAAAGGATGTTACTTTGAATATCATTATGAATGGAGTCACTGTAATGACTGGGCATTTATCTAATGGCATTATATATTATCACAGCCTATGAATGTAGTGTACAAATCAAGTAAGCGCCCTAGAACAACTGATGTCATAGACATTTATCTTTGGCACCATCGGCTGGGTCATATCAATAAGAACATATTAAACAGGTTAACTCAGGAGGGCATCCTTCGAATTGATGATTGTGAATTATTAACTACCTGAGAATCATGTCTTCTTGGTAAAATGACCAAGTCATCTTTTACTGAAAAAGGTGAAAGAGCCAAAGAGCTATTGGGTCTAGTACATACTGATGTATGTGGACCAATGAGCACTTGTGCCAAAGGTGGATATTACTACTTCATTACTTTTACAGACGACCTTTCTAGGTTCGGTTATGTCTATCTTATGAGACATAAATCTGAGTCGTTTGAAATGTTCAAACTATATCATAAAGAAGTAGAAAAACAAACAGAAAATGCATTAAGATCCTTCGATCAAATCGAGGAGGCGAATACCTTTCCAATGACTCTGTGACATATTTAAGGGAGAATGAGATTCTCTCCCAATGGACTCCTCCTAGAACACCGCAGCATAACGGTGTATCCGAAAGAAGGAATCGAACCCTGTTAGACATGGTTCGGTCCATGATGGGTTTTGCAAGCTTGCCAATATCATTTTGGGGATACACATTAGAATCAGCTTGTCATATTCTTAATAAGGTTCCAAGTAAGTCTGTTTCAAAAACTCCACATTGAGATGTGGTATGGACATAAACCGATTATCACCTATCTGAGA